>LTDI01000743.1:454-20567 GCA_001654545.1 Fusarium agapanthi
TAACACAGTTGGACCCAACCGTTACATGCACGCCCAGTTAGCGGCCTTGCCTAATACTACAACGATATACCAGAACTTCCCTCGAATAATACACTATAGCAATACTTCTTACCAAGATAATGTGAACGCTGAATTAAGCAGAATGGCTAAGGAAAGAGGTAGTATAGCCCTATAACTTCTCGCTTCCTAGCTTTCGCCACAGCTTACAGTGCTAAATATCAACTTAAAGCTAGGTTACCTTTAACAAGCCAACCTTATCTATACTCTTAAAAGGACTTCTATTGCTTCTCTACTCAACGAAAAGATACGCTCTGCCATAAGTTATCTCTAGTCATTACGGGCTTATATCGAGGATCTATCAAGCAAGATTCTCATTATAGGAAATAT
The DNA here is from genome assembly GCA_001654545.1 of Fusarium agapanthi. Taxonomy (NCBI): domain Eukaryota; kingdom Fungi; phylum Ascomycota; class Sordariomycetes; order Hypocreales; family Nectriaceae; genus Fusarium; species Fusarium agapanthi. Next base: position 842 of record LTDI01000743.1, read on the forward strand.
TAATGCTAGCAAATTGACCTTTTACAATACACTTCTGAGACGTAAAGTACTACCTGAAGACCAGTAACCTTATACTACAATTTTTATAAGGTTCTTAACGTAATGGAAAATAATAATGTAGAAAAAGTCTATGCTATCTACCTTAACACCACTTACAATCGCTAAGACAAACAGACTTACAATATCTATACATTTAAGCATTTAGCCAATATTATTTTAGATAACACTAAGTATTATCAATATAAAGTCTATATACAGGATACCTAAGCGACCAACTAATCTCTACTTAATAACAGGACTGTATAAATAACTCTAATTAATGCGCCAGGCCTAAACTCTTACACCGCAAAAACTACAGCAGTCTTTACCAGATAAGAGGAGATCGATATTATTATATTTATTATATCTACAATAAATCATTTCACAATATCAGCTTAAGAATTCATTACAGCAGTAGCCGCTAAGAAAGCATATCTATTTATAGTAGTTAATAGATTTGATACTATTAGAAATAAAGAATAATACTGGAAAGCTATCCTAATACAGCTTATTAGCCTTAGTCCCTAAACCTTAAAGGAATCTTCCAAGCTTGTGCATTTTATATCCAGCTAAGCAGTGCCTCTTAACAATAGCCGGTCCAGAGGTTCTAGAGATAACGGCACTCTGGACAGCAATAGTGATAATCCTAATAACAATCCTAAGGGCAAAGGTAAAGATATTGAAAGTATTTAAGACTTTAATAAGCTAAAGGAGTTATTACGCAGATTCATTTTAGAAAAGAGGGCAAGATCCAAACTGGCTCTAGCAAAATACTATTTACTTAACATTTTAAACGACATTAATATACTTGCAGCGGCAAATTCTAAGATTGCTTAGCTAGAGCTTAACAAGGGTATCAGGACTCTTTAAGAGCTGGAACCTCAGCTTAAGAAGATAAAAGATACTGTCCTAAAAGTCAAAAACAAAACCAGGGATATTATCAAAACGATACACACAGAGGTTTATAATAGTACACAGACGATTCTTACCGAGATTATTACTTATACAGGTGACCAAATTGACCATCTTGACATCCTATATCCAGGTCTATTTAGCATAATAAGCTATTCTAAGGACATTAAAGATACAATTTTAATAGAAATTTCTACTTCTATTATAAAATATAAAGAGCATACTCAGGTCTGTGCAGTTAAGGGGGTTAATATAATTAAGCAACTTAGACTTCTCCATCTTAGTAACAAGTACTAGAATCTCACCTTTCACCTAGCCGCCATATTCCGCTATAAGCAAGATAAACTGGCAAAGCAAATTTACATCTCTATAGAATTTTTAGATTTTATAGAGTAGCCAGTACTATTTAGAGGCGAAAATCTTACGAACGTCGATACAGCTCTTAAGGTTACTACAGCTATTAGTAAAGGCTAGATTAGTATTTAAACTTAGATAGATTAGGCCTTTATGGCAGTAAGAGTAGTAGGCAGCATTAATCTTTACCAGGCTATGCTCCCTAGTATTATCTATACAGGTTAGTTTAAGGCTTCTTTAAACCGGATAAACTCTACCTAATCGCTTTTAGGACTCTTCGCCGTAGCTTATATTATCTAGAAGATACCTACAGTCTATCCCCATTACATTTTCACTAAGATTACTACTAAGCTTGCCAAGATCGACTACGTTTATACTAACGCAACTTGCATCTTAAGCAGTATGCGCAAGGTTCTTAGCATCCTAGCCAATAATATCCATATAGACCTCAACCATGCCGTAAAGGATATAGGAAAGCATCAGGACGAAAATTTGCAGGTAAAGGCCAAGAGTAATATAGCTCTGACCTACTTCCACAATTTGGTTTAAGACAGTGCTAAACAAAAGACTGCAATCAAGGGCCTTGAGTTGGAGGCATACTTACAGACTTAATGCTCTAGTGGTGTTTCGATGATGCAAGGTCAGTCTTCTTCTACCCAGCCCGGAATCAATGCCCTTTTGCTGAAGGTTGTAGCAATATACATTGGTATTGCTTCGGAAAATGTTGGGAAGGCTCATGCTCATTTGTACGATATCGTGATTTTGAGCGAAAATGGTGATGATGCAAACGAGGCCACGGACAATGGATAGGAGGATGCTGGGAGCAATCGTTAGAGTCCCAGTAATAGCTCAAATTGTATGACTTGAAACCGTTTCACAAGAACCGGAACTTTCAGTATAAGAATTAGGCAACTCAGAAAAGACTTGGCTAAAAGCTCTTGAAACTAGGGCCCTCCGCCGTGTCGCTCCTTTGAGACACGTTGTAGAAGTCGTCGGCAAGACGAATATAAGCTTTCGAGTCTCACGAAATCATTGAGTACGGATGTTATCGGAGAGGGATATCTCGTTCTACAAGTAGAACTGGTCCCGTATCATCGGTTAGGTCATTAATAGCTCAAAGTCTTGGGGGGATTGGCCACAGTCCGATCGAGTGCTACAAGTATCTCCGCCAGTCCAAGTAGAAGGACCCTTCTGACACGAGAACCCTAACACTAAACCCTTCGTATAACCTCGTTCGTCAAGAGAAATTGTTCGTGTTGACCCTAGATAGATGGCGTCTTCCAGCTCTGGAGGTTGGAACTTACAGATGATAATTGGTACCGATGGATCGAGGGAAGCGGGCTGAATCCCAAGATCATCGAATTTTGGAAATGTGGAGTTTCCAATAATGAGGTTACCGTCGAATGTTAGTGTGCAGAGGCTATCAATCATGCTTTGGCTGAGGTGTGCGTCCGTCAAAAAGAGATTGAAGTGCTACAATATATCACTGATATAATGTTCTGATACTTGAGCTAATCGGAACCTAAACTCGATCGCTTCTCTCTATGGGTGCCTTTCGGTCATCATCCCTTGGAATAGTCTCCTCCTGGTCTCGCACCTGGGCACCTTCGGGATCGAGTCCCCAAGCTACAAAATCAGGATGTTTCCGTACGTAAAACCACATTCCCATGATGGCCACAATGCTTCCTACACTAAACGCAGCGGCCAACGGGAACCCAACTGGATATCTGGGTGAATCACTAACCCGCCAAGCCCGAAGTGGGATAGAAGCATGTCCAGCATAAACAAGCGTAACAGCAATAGCCACCAAGATAGACCTCACCTCGGGCTCTTTCCTCAAAATCTCCGCCAACCATGCAAGAAGAGCATAGCCCCAAGCAGCGGTAGCAAAAGTGAGAAAGTAGAAAGCCATGATAGTCTTCCACGAATCAGGCCAGCTGGAGAGAACCGAGGTTGCGATGAGCTGCAAAGTGGCGGCGCCAACGCTGACCTGCCAGCGCCAGGCCTTCCAATCGCTGAGAGCGTTAAGACCAATGTTGCAGACTAGGCTTATAGCGTAGCCACCAAGTGGGATAAGGTTGACGGTGTAGACTGAATAGCGGGGTGTTCCGTCGGCGTTTTGAAGGCCCTTTAAAAAGAGGAGAAAGTAAGCGTTTGCGCGTTGACTCCAGGCGAATTGAAGATAGCCTGCGAGGAATAGATATGAGAGGGGACTGAGGACGAGGAGCTTCATCTTCTGAACTAGAGTCTTGAAGGGGATGATTCTGGACGTCTTGACGCCACTATCACTCATTCGAAGACGACAAATTTCTCGCTCAGATTCGGACAGCCAGAGAGCTCGAGTGATGGCAGGTGAATCTGGAATGATGACAAGACCGACGAGACCCCAGAAAATAGTCATTATACCGCTGATAACGAAGAGCCATTGCCAACCAGCAAGGCCAGACACGCCGTTGAGGTTTCGGTAGAGGGCGGCTTGAACAATGCCGAGAAACATGTTTCCCGCGACGCCGCTGACGCCAAAGATCGCCAGTCGCTTTCCCAACTCCTCGGGACGATACCTAAAGGCTAGTTAACGACTCATGAAGCTAGAGGTCTGTGATTAGTGATCATACCAATTGAAGATCAGGTTCACAATGCCGGGCCATGATGTAGACTCGAAAACTCCGAGGAAGAATCGCAGGGCAAACACGGTCTTTGCGTTTGGAGCTCTGTATGTGAAGACTGTGAATAAGCCCCAGATGATCTCACAGAGTGGGAGGAAGAGAGATGGTCGAACGCGAGTTTGGATGAGTTGCGATGGGACGATAAACAGGGCATAGCCAATAGAGAAATATGTCGTGAATTCCACCAGTTCATTGCTGTAGAGTTTGAGGTCCTCTTTCATTCCTGAGACGTATGCAGCTGTTGTCGCAGATTGATCCATATCCTATAAAATCATCAACATCAATAATTTCATAGAAAGGTAGAGATAAATACCTTGAAAAGACCTGCGATGAATGCCCATGCCAGCAACAAGCAATCAAGCTTGAGAACCAAAACATGAGCTGGGTTCTTGAAATAAGGATGAATCTTGGCCAACCATGATGTCGACTCTACATACGCAACATTCTGCCTCTCCTCAGAAGCAGAATCAGTCACTGGTGTCGACATCTTTGATACCCCAAAGACCGCTGAAAAGTTAAAAGAGGAGTGGAGAAATGATCGACGATTGGGGTTGTCTAGAATATTTAAAAAGAAAATCCCGCCCGCCACATTTAACTCTAGGCTAGAGACGTTCTAGATTCCCGGCAAGTATCAATCTTCAGTAGAAAATGGCCGCCATGACGAGCTTAGACTATAAATATCGCAAGATCACGAGTCAGTGATGTTAAGATCGGAGCCGAGCAGTTAGACCAAGGGTCCGATCTAGCAGAAACACCACGATATTACCCCACTGCTTTTCTCGAATCACAAGAGTATCCATTGGCTCGATCTACAGAGCGGGTACATTCACCCGGCTTACGTCTTCAGCCCTGCAAATAACGAGTCTCCAGATCTCCTCTTCAAGCTAAAACCGTCGGACAAGCCCCGACAAACTCGGGTTGCACCATCCGAAGGCGGAGATATCTAAGACGCAGCCTGCACATCCCAATTCAATCACTACCAGAGTAAAAAATGTCTTCTGAACCACTGTATCCCGCTTATCTTCCCACCCGCTCGGATGGCTACAATGCGCCGGTAGCTGTGCCCCTCTTTGAGGCGGAAGAGCCAGGGCTTCGGGCTGATCCCGCCAAAGCGAATCTGCTAAAGGGCGCTACGACGGTTGATATTACCCCACGTATTGGCACTGAAGTCCGGGGTGTGCAAATTAGTGCGTTAGGGAGGGAGGGGCTTGATGAGTTGGCTTTGTTGGCTGCTGAGCGAGGTGTTGTGGTTTTTGTGAGTTCGTTTGGCGGTTGGGATTGAAGGTGCTGACTTTTGTAGAGAGATCAGGACTTTGCGGACGTAGGGTTTGATAGCCAGAGGGAAATTGTTAAGCATTATGGGCCGCTTCATCAGCATCCTACGATGGGGTATCCGAAGGGCACTGGACCGGAGTTTCATGTTGTCTACGCCGATGAGAAGACGTGAGTTTCAAAGAAATGTCTCTCGGGTGGCAACATGGGTATTGACAAGAGCACAGCGGCAATTTGAGAAAGCTTCTGGGACCTAGAACGACGTACGATCTCTGGCATATTGACCAGACTTTCACTCCCAACGTCCCTTCAACCACATTCTTCTGGGTCCTCGAAATGCCCGAATCAGGCGGTGGCGACACTGCCTTCACCTCGCTTACAGCAGCCTATGAGGCTCTCTCACCTGCATTTAGGGAAACTCTCCACGGCCTCAAACTTCACCACACATCGGCATCTGAAGGTGAGGTACGACGAGTCGGCCAAGAACGGGCTTTAGCAGAAGCAATCAACGCGACGCACCCTCTCGTCATCAAACATCCTGTCACTGGCAAACCATCGCTGTTTGTCAATCCCACAATTGCTCGTCAGGTTGAGGGTTTCCTACCAGAAGAGTCAGACCACTTGCTGTCGTTTTTGAAGAATCACATTCGAAGCATGGACTTTAGCTGCAGAGTTAAGTGGGAGAAGGGTACAGTTGTGGTTTGGGATCAACGAGGAACGGCACATTCTGCTGTGCCTGATTTCCAGGATAATGAGAGGAGACATATGGTTAGGATTATTCCATACGGCTCTAAACCGGAGCCTGCTTTCGGGTGATTCGACTTCAATACATGTTTCTGTTTCTGCCATACCTAAGTTCTCACTACGTATCACCTACCAAGAGGCGGCAAGAAAACTCAGGACCTTGAACCCAGGCGACAAAAGTATCTAGTCAAGTGTGGCCGAAGCTTGGGGGACTCTTTGCTCAGTTCATTTTAGCATCCTCTTCGACGCGCAGTACGCCTGCCTAGCATTGTATGCAAAATCCCTTGTTTGTTTGCTGATGTCTTATTACGGATTGATTGGATCAAGGCCTTCGAAAGCGAGTGGCGATGTGATTGGTAAATCGCCCCGTCATGGTGGGTATCCCATCCCACCTTGTTAGGATTGTTGCCTGTTGCTCTCGTTTGTCCAACTCAAGCCTCTTCCAACAAACTTGTTTACTTCAAATCGCTTTACACAATACTCACTTTCTGAGGGCCATGTGATTTTCTCGATCCTAGATATTTATTTCGAGCTCTGCGTCCTCAGCCTTCAAACTTATCCGATCTTTCTTCTCATCAATCAAAGATAGGTCTTAAAACCAAGATGACTCAGACTAAACGAAATCCGTCCCCCAGTGCCCAAGATACATTTCACCTGTTCAAATTTCTCCCGTATGACCTGAGGCACGAGATCTATATCCTAGCGACCCCTCGTCGGGTCGTTCGTGTGGAGGAAGGCCCAGTTAATCCCAAGGAGAAGCGGGCTTGGGCCGAGCAAGATTACGAGAGCTATTTCGACTATGCATTCGAAAAGTTCTACAAACAGATGCTAGTTGAAATGCCACTTCCGAAGCTCCACCCTGATCTGGCAGCCTTTGAGCATAACTGGCGACACAGAATTCCATGGGAATCGTATAACCGCCAGTACAAGCAGACACGTTTAGAATCTTACGGCTTCACTTCAAGTCAACCTTTTTACGAACCTTGGAAGCCGTCGGAGGAGACACCACGCATTCCGACCGACTGGCTTGTCGACTATCCTGAGCTCGCATTCGAATTGACCCGCGAGTCTTCTCTGTACAGCGATGCCGAGATACCTGCGTTCTTACATGTATGCTCAGAATCACGACAAGTACTGGTCAAGTGGGGTTACCGGCTCTTCTTCGCGACTCGAACAACAGACCCAAGAACTTGGTTTCATCCTGGCCATGATCGTCTCTACATCCCTTACACAATAGAAACCTTTCCGAGAACATATGACAGCGATTACGGTTCTGGCCTTCCAGGGGAAGCTCGCACGCCATATCCATGTCCCGAGCCCGGTTTGCTTCTGTCAGGCTGTCACTGGGATATAGGTCAATACCGCGTGGATGACTTGAAACAAGTCAAGAGCCTCATCCTCGAAAGCCCCTCGAGAGTTAAGGATGAGGAAAGGTTGGCCGGGGACCTTCAGGCTATTCTTCCACTCCTTTCGGGTCTAAATGAGCTTTTCCTTGAGACCTGGGGACTGGAGGACTTTTGGGATTGGTTCAATCCATTCCGTGGTTCGCCTGCTGTGGAAGACAAGACACCTGCCAGCTCCGTGGCTTGCATCCCTGTTGAGGATATCGATGCTATAGGATATGCCTTCTGGGAACGTCCCCGACCAAACGATGATAACAGGCTCGGACCTCTATGCTACACTAGGTACCGCAACAGCGACTTCAACGAATATCTGGAAAATCCGTCTCGATCTCAATCGTACCACGTGTCAAACGCCGAGGCAGTCAAGGCTAGACTTCTTCAATGGAAGTCCGAACTTGCAACACCCCTGGCTCAGAAACCCCGAGTCCCTACCATCTGCCACGTAAATATCTGCCCCGACTCTTATTCAGAGGTCTACATGGCCAACCGACACAGGTTCTGGGAAGCCATCACGTCTCTTCACGACATGCAAGTACAGGATTTAGACTTTCGAGAAAAGTTCTCAATGCAGATGAGCGATTGTCCGCCCCCTTTCAGAATCAACTGGCGTCAACTGGACTGGGACCGCGACTGGCCAGACACAGTTGAGAATGCCCGATTGACAGATGCGATGGGTATCGACTGGTACCCGGAAGGCACCCTTCAGGCTTGGTATTTGCGGGGGTTTGAGATTCCGGAGCCGCAATGTATCGAATTGTAACAGGGAAGTCCCCAAGGCAACGTGCTAATAGGCGGCTGATTGCGATACGAGGAAAGAAACCTCGGGGTCTTGGTGATAAATGATAGAAAAGACTCAGGTAACTTAGTATAGGTTCAACATAAGTTTAGGTTATCTTTTCCTAAGTGAAGAAACTTAGTATAAGCCCAGCATACTGTTTAGTGAGTTTATTTTGATAACCTATATTAATGTCTGATATTTTCTTGCTCCCTCTTACTCCTCGAGGCTTTGCGACCCGCAATTTGGAAAGGGCATGAGTAATCACAATTTCACACCGTCGAGGTTCACCATTTCCATCCGCTTGTGGCCATGCAAGGGTATAAGAATTCTCGCCCAGTATCACATGTTGGTGCCCAGTAAAACAATATGAACACGATTAAGATGATTATATGTCTATGACATTGGGGTTCGTACTTGCGTCATACACGGCCCTGAAGTTGTCGTCTGATAAGCTTTTGTCCCTGCATTGAAACCCAAGCCGACATCCTTCACTCTCACGCTGATCAGGGTCTCATCCAGCCAATACTCAGAGCCAATCAAGTGACAGCGATACTACCGCCATTAGACAGAGGGGACTGGCCATCTGGAGAAGCTTCTATTGGAGGCCTATTTACCTGGCTAAATCTATGTCTCGTCACCTTTCAGCCTGGCGCGTCATCTCTGCGGCACGGTTGATCAGGTCGCATCTCATTAGGAACTCAGGGTCTAAGCTGATGTCACTGTGGCGATGACTTCGAATCAGAATATGTTATATTGAATCTCTTTGGAACTGTTAGGGGAATGATAATCGTTATGACATCGCAAGGGCAACATACGTGTTTCTTCGACAGGAATTAATCACCATGCGAAATGTCTATATAATACTCACGTCTATCCGTTGAAGCTGAGCCTAAGACTAATCAGCATAAACATAAGACTTCACACCTTTATAACACTGCTTTACAAAGTATATCTGTTCTCTTATATCACCAACATTTGCTAACAATATGGCTCCCAAGTGAGTTTTCGATTATCTATGAAATGCATGTCAGTACCAACAATCATTCAGTTCCAAGCGCCGCTTCTCTCTCAGTGCCCTCTCTCCCGCATCAAGGAGGTACAACAGGGTCATGAGCGGTAGACCCGACAACCGTCGATCTATCGACACTACAGCCACTACCTCAACAATGGGCGTTATGCCTGTCGTTGAAGTTGAGAACCACCTTGTTGACCAGGCATATCGCTGGACAACTGCCAATCGAATTGGCTAGATCTGGCAAAAGGCAAACGGTTTTCTGTACGATGTGATAGCAAGATGATACCAATGTACATTAGCTTGCGATTAATTTGAACTGTCCTTTCTATGCCATGATATGCTTAGTTTATGATTGTGGGCCTTTGATCCATGTGCTATAGCAAAGTTAGTAACTTAGGCACGTTTTCTGTAACCTCGGCCCATTCTACTTGATTTTCTATCCGATGTCTCCAAAACACACGTGCACAGACGATGAAACGCTGAACATGATAACACTATATGGATACGAACACGAAAGCAAACAGTTCAATGCATTTTTATATGTACGCAGTAACCGCTAGTGATACAAGATGCAGAACTTACCCAAGACTCTTCAACTCATAGACATCCTTACACCAAGTTGCTATACACCAGAACATTCGGTCACTTCTTTCTAATCTCCTCTACCGCCACTTCAGGATTCGCAGTCTCATCGCAGAATGCTCTAACGATCTTGACGAGACGGAGCCTTGTCGTTTTGTGATCAAAGGCCTGACCATGATCTAAGCCCTCGAACCAAATCACATCCAATTTACCATCATTTGCAGTTTCTCCTGTCTCTTCAGTTGGGCTTCGCGTCCAATCTTTTGAACCAACAAGATAAGCCCGAATGGATTTCGTATCGATTATACTGTCTCTACTGGCCAAAGCCACGGCAGCAGGATGGTTTTGTAGGTCTTCCTTCCACAGTAGATTGTCGGCCCAGAAGAAGCGCCGAAATAGAGTATGAGCGATACCTATGTCTTTCGAGCCAAAGTAGGACAGTAAGTGCTCCTTAGTCTCACTTGGGCGTCGACATATCTGGAGAAAGAGGTTTAGCGAGGCCGACTGGCGGAGTAGATTTTCAACAGACGTACAAAGTTATATGCTACATCAGGAAGATGTAGCAAGAAGGAAACGGGATCGATGAATACAACGGGGCCGATACTGGTGGAGGTCTTGGGGTCTCGAAGAAGCTGTGCGGCGACAACGCTTCCGTATCTTCATATCAAGGATATTAATAACTTGAGTTCTAATTGTCTCATGGCACTTACGAGTGTGAAACCAAGACGCAATTTTCCCATCCGTGTGAAGACAATATTCGGTGAATTTCCTCGCACATTTCCTCTTTTAACAGAGCCGAGCCTGTGATGCGAGAGCTCACTGATAAGATCTCGACAGCAATAATGCCAATGTCTCCATCTGCACTATCGGCTGCATTAATTTCAGCTAGGAAGTTTATATAGGGATAAAGTCCCACGCCGATGCCATGAATAAAGAGAACGGGTAGCCTTGTTTTGGACAAATGTGGACGATACCAGTAGGTAAGCCCCTTGGCAGGAGATTTGTAGGGCGTAACTAGACTTAGAGGGCGAAGCGGAAAAGTGGTAAAGAATTGGGAGATCGATGTTCTGTGAAAGCTGAAGGAATGGTACAACAAATAAGCTGATGCTATCGTGTCGACAACAAAGATGCACTGAGTAGTAGAGAATTAGAGTTAGTGGTCATCCATGGTACATGCAAGTGAAATGCTAATGCTTTTATAGAGACTCACCAGGTACCATGTTAAACTCCGATGAAGCATTTCGACCTTGTCAAGAGTCATGCGCAAGCATTTAGCATCCCCCCTGCCAGGCTCCAACTTTCTTCCAAGCAGGTCCTCCAATTTCTCAATATACTCCTCTAACTCGTCATCATACGTCGAATCGCAATCTTCCATGTTCAAAAAGCCCCATCGAAAGAAGTCTTTGACGTTCTCGCGCTTGATTTCATGCTCTGGTGCATCACGAAACCACTTCCTTAGATACTGGCCTGCGTCTGGAATATTGTCATGACATTGTTGGAAAAGCCTTTGGCGATCAGCTCGACAGGGTGCGGCAGGGTGATTTGCGGGTTTTTGAAGGTGACTGTTAAGCGGAAGATATATGAAGATGTAGAAAAGTGCTTCAAGAATAAACCATGCCGTGAGAAGGCTCGGTATCTGGAATGGGAGGGTGACTAGTGATAGGGTGAGAGAGAAGACAATGCTCAAGGGCGCGATGAGATGCAAGACAAAGATAGACGTGCGCATAAAGATGTAATCCCATAGTGATGTTTCCGCCATTACATCCGGGTAGTGTTTGCTGTTGCGTAATGTCAGTTGCTTCTAGATATCGCTTTCGATGGATAAACATTACTGCTGGCGATAAGTATAAAAGCGATAATCAAGACCCCAGTCTGCTTTAGCTATTCAATTTTGTTGAACTCCACTAATCCCGTTTTGTTGGGACAAACTCTGCCGATACTTCACTTATTTACGTCTTTACGCCGAGGTAAATAAATTTACACATGCTCAACTAGGCATGTGAATTGAGTCACGATAATAAGGAGCGACACGCCGTGTGAATTTGTACGATGGATAACTTCGAAGTTTGAGGTCCATGCCGATATGTTGATGACACCAAAAATGCTCTTCATTTTAATTCGAATTGACATTCCGCATTCCGGGATCACGGATAGACATATCACCATATACAAGGCAAAGAATAATTGCTTCAAGGGTTTCTATTGAATTTGCTGTATGTATATAAGACCACAAACTGCCATCATGGACGTTTCCTATTTAAGCTCGTTTCCTCTTTAACACGATTTTACTTATCATGTCGTACCCAACTGCAGGTTGAAGTTTGAGACCCACCGTGTATGGCGGGTTCTTGGGAGTGAACTTGAGAAATGGTCCCTTTGGCTCTGTATAGTGATCGAACAAGGCTCTTCTCTGCGCAGCTGAATTGGTGTTTTCAAAGCCATCTTCCCTAGAGCATATGTTTGTACTGGGTCTCGCCCTGAGACGTGGATTATCCTTGCGCGTCTCCCCTCGTTTCTGTTCACCTGCTTCAAGCGTAATGCAATCGAGAATACCGGCCCCAGTACTTACTTGACTTAGTTTCCTAGTAGTACCAGAGGTATGTCTTTTGTTTAATTCTTCACTGGCGTCAGCCCCTGACAGGGCAGAGTCTTGATGCAACGGGTGCCAACAATGTTCTTGGGGGAGATATGAGGCAAAGTATTGAACGAGCGAGTCGAGAGAGTTGGTACGAAAGAGCTGGATGGCATGCTCCCACTGGGGCGTCTCGATGAGCCTCGGATTGCCAATAATCTCGAAACTTGCAGACTCGAGGGCCTCGTTCAATTCGTTGAGTCGCTGTTGTCTTCGGCCGTGGGCTAGATGATGAAACTCGGCAGCAGAATGCGCGGTATGAGCGATTTCGGAGATGTCGTGATAAAAGGCTTCGGGACTTTGGATCGGCGCATGATAAGTGTTGTACTGGTCGTGAAGCTTGTTAGATAGATCTTCCCTCTTAAGACCAAACTTCCAGGCAGGCCATGTGCATGTTGGGTCATCCATAACAAAATAGTATTTGTAGAGAGTATCTGGATTATTTATTTCAAAAATTGAATATGGGAGATTTTTCGGATTGTTGGGATGAAGAGGAATACCTACAGAACTCTGGCCTGACTTTTCAACGGGGATCCTAGGACTCTGATTTTGATGGCGGGTGAACCCTGCCGTGTCAGTGACGTACGCCTGACACAATACACATGATGGGTGTGCGCTAGTCCTGCAGGCAGGGTCTTCACCGCAAACTTCAGGCCTCATGCCGCTAAAGCCCCCTGCTAAGACGTGAGTGAATTGTCTGATGGCTTTTCAACCCGGCCTGTATATTAGCCCGGATCAATCATCAATTTCTTTTAAATACGATGCATCTTGACCTTGGAATCTCACAGAAGATAGATACAGAATTTATCGAATAGCACGATGACCACAAATACCATCTTTACCAGTCACGGAGCTCGCTTTACGGAAGCCCCCCTCAGCATGCCCTTTGTTAAACAACATCCGTCTTCTCCGCCACAGGGAGATGACCCAGCGCGAAAGAACTACTCGCTGTGGCTATCCCAATACACAATGAACAGAGTACTAGATCTTCTCCATTCTGGCTCTCTTGACCCCTCACTCCTACTACAAGTCTCGATTCCCAGCAATTGTTCTCTGACTCTACCGAACACAACACCGAACACGCTGAAGTGAGAAGCAAGCCCTGGCAGAATGTTGCCCTTGGCTTTATGAAAGACTATGGATGTGGACTGCGAATTGTTTTCTTATTCTTGTTTTCGTCGAGTTTCTTTTTGTTCCCTTTTACATCCCATTCTGCTCCTGGCCTTATGCAGGCTTAATGATGTTATTTCTGTTTATTTTAATAATTCTACGGGTGTTGCAAGTATCGAAAAGGCCGGCGCCGAGGATATTGCTTTTCTGGTGTTTGGGTATTGGTTACATGGCCCTGAGACCAACCAAAATATGTATTTATCTCCACAACGTGGGATGTTGACAGAAGAATTGTTAAAAAGGATTCCCCAATATCTAACACAAATAAATCGTAAAGTAATCCAACTCACGGCAGTTCAATTGTGTCTGCCATAGCCATCGTTCTAGAATTGGCTGGACCCTGTAAATCATGAAAAGAGTCATCAACTGACCAAGCCCCGTCACGCCATGAAACCCGCACCCTCGTTCACTTCCAGGGTTCCGGACCGAGATCCGCTGGTTTTAATTGGCGCAGAGCTCAACGTCACCAACTTTCTCTGCCGTTTATTAGCCCTGTCCTGTCAAATGCTAGCGGGATAAATAGAGTACAGATGTACTTGGACCGATGGAAGTGACAGTATTACCGGTAGTCTCCCGTGGCCCATCCGCGGGGAGACACATTATTCCCCTGCAGATCTGTGTTTATGTTACAGGCAAAGAGACTGTAAATCCATGGAAAATTGTTAAAAGTACGCCATAACACTGCTCGTCAGTTTGAGCTGTTGTTAGTTACTACTATGGCTTTCTCACGGGAGGCTGTGCGTATATTTAGATACTAGTTAAAGAAGCAGGTGTTTAAAGCAACAGAAAGCAAGGAAAAGTTCACTCGGCTCTCATTTTATTTGTTGCTCTATGTTCCCTGATTGCAACTCAAATCATCGCATTGCATTTGCTGTCTCGTTGAGGATGAGAGAAACAACAAGCAGATATCAACGGGTTGCTGCATGCGCCATGCGTGGGGCTTCCGTTAGGTCTGATCCACGAGTAGTTCTGTTCACGACTAACAGAAGATAATGGCTTACGCTCAAGATGACTGATAGAGCTGTTCCTGTAGCTATAGTACATAAATGATCATGTCTTAGAAATGGGGTAAGGAATCAAGACCAGCGACCTGCAAAACGGATTGTCCTGTGTACGCACCAAGCACGAGTTTTCCAAAGCGATAGATTGGTTCATAAAACCAATCCATACAGCGGTGAAGGGGGTGTTTTTCTATTGTAAAACACATTAGGGTAATCCTATGGCTGACGGGCCCATTGAGTAGAATTCTTGAGCGCGCCCTCTGTGGGAGGCCGTCCGTTTACCACTCAGGTGGCGGTGCGGGTAATCACATATAGGCAGCCAGGAATACGTCTCAAATATCTGTTCATATTTCCTACATAATAACATTATTCTCCCTTTGAACATCCACATTGCCTGCTAAGTATCAAAACTGAAACGACTCTCCATCAAGCATATCCCCGAGTACTCCGCCTCGCCCTACAATGGCGCCTCAAGGAGTAGAGGGATTCCTCGCCTCTTTGAAAGAGTGAGAAGACTTACTGGATGACTTTTAACGTGTGCTGACACTATCGCTAGGTATTATAACACTGATTCTCTTTCCGACATCACCGTAGCCTGCGAAGGTCAAGTGTTCAAGGCTCACAGGATCATCTTGTCATCCCACTCGAAGTGCTTCGCCAAGATGCTGAATGGCAACTGGAAGGTATGTTAAACTCTTGTGGCCGAAGTATCAACTTCTCATATTACGTAGGAGAGTTTCGAGGGAAATATTGACATCAAGGATTTCGACCCCGGCGTCGTTGATGCAATGCTCCGATTCATCTACTCATTTGAGTACGATAACGCACAGGGTACTCCACCTATGATCTTTGACGCCCGTATGTACCAGATTGCGGACAAATACGACATTACGGCACTGAAGACCGAGTCGAAGAAGAAGTTTGAGCTTGCTATAGCCAACGGATGGGCCACGGACGATTTTCCAGTTGCCGCCAATCTCGTCTATGTGTCAACGCCTTCCGAAGACAGAGGGCTTCGTGATATCGTCGTGGAAACAGCCAGGAAGAACATCGACCAACTCGTTGGTAAAGATGGCTTTTGCGAACTTACGAGGGAGACGCCTGACTTCTCCGCGGATTTGATTCCCTTCCTCTGTGGTCAGGGTGGAGCATCGCGATACGAACAAAATTACAGGTGTCAATCATGCAGCCAAATGATACATGGCGGGCTCTCAGTAGCGATGCTGTACTGTCCCTACTGCTCTGCAGCGCTTCCAAGCACGCGAATGTATCTGGGTGGCGGCAAATTCGTGCGGCCTATCAGGATGAATGAGTTTTGATAATGTTGATGAAGTGCTAAAAGGTCTAGGTGAAGCTTAGGTGAACAGAGCAAATCCGATAGCAAAATATAGAACTATCAATTCAAGTACTGGGAGATAGGTAAAAATCGCCTCAATACGAAGCCCCATCCAACATACAGGCCGTAAAGTCTATTCAGCACGAAACCAACACAGCTCTGTCTCTTCACATCAAGGTTCCCCTACTGCCAACAGCTGTTCCTCCTTGACCATTCCGTAGCTCAGCAGACCTGCCACCAACAAACTCATCATAAACCAAGCTCAATCGCTGTTTCTCATCAGCTTTGATACTAGCGCGTGAAACACGCAAGCTCCTCTCCAAATGCCTCCAAGCAAGTAGAATTTTCGGCTTATGTGACCCTTTGTCGTCTGATTTCTGATCTCCCTCGCCTTGAACTCCTCGTCGGCTTGACTTGCCCTGGGAGCGTAGCTTTACGACCTTTTCTTCATACTCGGCGAGTTTCCTAAGTTGCGTGCGTCGGTCCCCAGAGTTTGCTTCGGAGTGCAGTCGGTCTTGTTCAGCACCGTACCAGAACTGTACGATACTAGGCTTTCGAGAGTCTTGAACTCGGGCCTTCCCATTCGCCTTTACTGAGCTAACTCCAGTGTCCTTGTCTCCTAGGTACTCGTGAATAGCCTCAAGCTGTGCATTAGAGATAAGGGCCTGTAAGTCGGCTCCCGAATAGTCTTGGGTCCTCGAAGCGACATCCTTCAGCCTATTGTCAAGCTCTCCTTTGAGATCCTCATCAAGCTTCAGTTTCTTCAAGAGACATTTGAGAATATCAATTCTGTCATCCAGATGCGGCAAATCACACAAGAGTGACTTATCAAGGCGGCCGGGGCGGAGCAGCGCTGGATCTATCAGATCGGGTCTGGACGTCGCAGCAAGGACGTAAACGCCAGACAAGCCCTCGACACCATCCATCTGAGTCAACAGTTGATTGACAACACGGTCTGTCACTCCAGTTGAGTCACTTCCTCGCTTCGGTGCAATCGAATCAAATTCATCAAAGAAAAGGACGCAGGGTTTTGAGGCAGTTGCTCGCTCGAATAAATCCCGAATGGACTTTTCAGACGCGCCAATATATTTGTTGAGTATCTCCGGGCCCTTGACGGATATGAAGTTCAGTCCGCATTCACCAGCAACAGCACTAGCTAGCAGAGTTTTCCCACATCCCGGGTATCTGTAGAGAAGCAAACCAGAGCGTAGTCGAAGCGGGCATTGCGCGAAGATAGGCGCGTACCTGGTCGGGTATTCTATAGTCTCCAAAAGAACTCTACGGGTTTCTGTCATGCCGCCAATAGAGTCGAATGTCGTAGTTGAAGTTCCGAGAGACATGTTTCGTAGAGCGACTGGTGTAAATCCCTTGTGGGCTTCCTCGAAATGTTCTCTCGTGAGAGGGACACTCATCTTGTTGACGTCCTCCGGGCTGTGTGATATGAAGTGGGCCAAAGCAACATACTTTGCTCGTTCTACAAACAGAACAAGATCTCGGGGCATGTAACTTTCCGTGAGATTTGTGAGATCCGCAAAGTCTACGTCGGGTTTTAACGTGCGCGAAGGGGCAGCATTGGTTACTGGAGCTGCCTCTGTAGACCCGAAAACGTCCATCCATGATCCACCGGAGGTCTCCAGTTGGGCACCGTCAGCCGTTTCTGGACGGCTAATGCTGACATCCTCTGTAGCTGTGCCTTGTTGTATAACCGCCTCCAGGATCTTCCTCCTACACACCTTGTTTGAGACATCCAAAGGAAGGGTTTCGCGGAACACGTGGTTTTCAATGATGACATTGTGCAGGGATTCCTTCGTCAGCGCAGTCGCGAGTACTACCACCCCTCCGCCCAGCGCAGAATGCCGTTTTATGACTGAAGCAATCATCTCACTCATCTGCTTCGAGCGCGCATTATCGCCTCCAACCACAAGTTCAGTTTCAACAGGGCATAACTTGTCGACATCGTCCAGTATTACCAGAGCACGGCCGCCCAGTCTTGCACTCAAGGCTGCTTGGAGGAAAGATTGTTCAAGAGTGTCTCTGATAGTAGCAATGCGCTCTTCATTTGCTGACATCTTTTGGCAGGAAATGTATATACTGTGAAACAATTGCTCAGATCTCAATTGATGACCAATCAATAAGCTGACGGAGCTTTTTCCTACGCCGGGGCCTCCTATGAGCAATACGGAAGACTCATGTAACAAGTGTGACTTGACGTCTGTGACGATGTCCTCGATGCCAGCAAGTACTGGAATTGATTCATCCAAGGGACTTTTGTTGAAATTCGAAATTGGCGAGGGAATTGGATCTTCGACTTCGATGGAGGATATTCGACCCGAATTAAGGAACCAGTTGCAGAAGGGTTTTGTAGGCTGGGCCAGGTTGGCATCAAATCGAAGTATCCCACCAGTCCAATTAGGAAGCATGGGGGTCGAAGAAAGGGGACCTAAGATCATGCCGTCCGTGATAGGGCCGTCCAGAAGACCCCGGAAGGTACTGGGTTGCTTGTACATGTTGAGAATCGATTTCCCAGCTTCTTGGCGGCCTTGCCTCGCATTAGGCCCAAGTTTGAGAGCGCCTATTGATTCCACCAAGCTACCAATGAACGGGTAGACGTGAACCTTTTGAGCAGCTGAGGCCTGTTCTACAGGGGCAGCTTCAATCTTGATGGGAACTCCAACCATGCCCTCGGAAACCAATGCTACACAGAGTGACGAGGATAAAGCGGCGTGCCGGTTGTCTGGAGCATCTTGCCATTCCTCCAGCTTGGCTACTACTTTCGGAGAAACCCAAGCCACACTTGATCCATCGGCACCGTCTTGGCCATGTCGGGGGTTCACCTTGGCCTGGAATGTTGGTTGATGGAGGATCGACACAGATACCCAGCTGATTCCTTTTAAGGCCGCTGAGCGTCGTGTATCGCGGTCTACCCGGATCTTTAGGCCCTCATCTACATCATGCTGATCATTAAATAAATCAGCGCAATGTGCCCGGTCGATTCCTATGAGAAAGAGTTTGACTTGGGGAGTTTCACGGGCTCTACCGCTTGAGCTCACTTTGCCACTGCTGCCTGCCTGTGAGCGGCTGCGGGAGGGTTTTGCTCTAGATTTTGGTGCAATTATGACTTCTGCATTTGGATCGAGTTTGGCAAATGGTGAATCTGGATTCGGTTCGAGAGAAACGAGCTTGATATTCGCTGTTGTTGTAGGGGTCAGGTGTAGTGTAATAGGGTGTGTTGCAAGGCCTGCGCCGCCAGAGCTATTGTATCCCGGATTAGGCAAAGCCCGGACCTGTCTGACCAGGTTGAACTCCAGGAAGTTGGCGTGGAGCTCGATGATCTCCCAGTCCTCGGGGGTGAGAGGTTCGATATTGACTACACCCACCACCGGCGGTTCCAAGTGCAATGCTACAGTGACCTGTTGGCAATCAGAGAGTCCCAATGTACAAGCGAATGCCGCATCAATGTCTACGAAAGACGATTCCCTTTCGCTGGGACGTGTCTTGCCCCTAGCCAACCGTTCTCGTTCATCTGATAGGTTAGTCCTCTGTCGACTGTGCAGTCCAGTCCATCCAAGAAAGACTGATCTCGAGGTCTTGGAATCCGTCGTTTTAGCTGAGTCAGCTGCGACAGGAACCTGGGCAGTCATACCTGCACAGCCGGCTATGCAATTAGTGTTACGTGCTTATTGCATAGCTGGCTATACAGATAAAGCTACGTAAGCTGCTTTAATCAAATCTGCATAGCTAGGGAACTATTAGTTAATTTATCTTTCTATTATATTTATATTACTAATAAAGTAACTATTAACTTTTTACTTTATAATTTAA
>LTDI01000752.1:0-47234 GCA_001654545.1 Fusarium agapanthi
ACAATAATTACTACTACTAATAGCTTAGTTAATTATATTCTTTATTTTAGTTATATTAAGGCCTTTTATTAAATAGGGCTTATTAGGATTAGGAGTCTATAGGCTTTTTCTAATAGTAAGTATTATAATAGTATAGCTATAATATTATTAGTAGTTATAATTAGAAGTTAGGTTAGATAACTTACTATTAAAGTATATTAGGTAATTAAAGCTCTTTAAAGTAGGTTATAAAAGGAAGATCTAGGCTAGCTAAAAAGTAAGTAAGGCTCTCTAGCTAGCTTAAGTATAGTTAGGTTTAGGCTATAATTAAGGTAACTAACTTAATAATATTAACTTAATAAAGCTTTACTACCTAAAAGATAAGTAATATTTAAATTATACTAGACCTTAAAGATATTTAAATACCTTTTAAGGCTAATATATAAACTTTAAAAAAATAAACTTAATTTAATTTATAACTTTCCTAAGTTAAGCCCCTAAAAAAGCTAACTTAACTTGAATTATTGTAACCGTTGCTCTCTACCACGCCATCACTCTTCATCTTCTAGACGCCTAAAAACAGACCAGACTACCCCTGACCGGAAATTTAGTTTGTCTTCTTCCGTCCAACAAAGCCTCTTGTCACCGCAAGCCGTGCATTCCAGAAGTGCGATATGCTTCATCCCCTTAAGGTTTCGTTGTCATCTCGGCATTTGCGTGTGATCGCGTCCGGCAATTCGAAGCGTGACATCGCACTCCTTCTCTCCCTTGCCTTGCCTTGTCGGCTTGTCCAGCATATTCAGAGCCTCACATAAGTTCCACGAATAGGGTAATACTCCCACATACGGATAATAATTGCCCAAAGCCCCAGGCCAGAACGACTCGTCACATCGGTGATCTGCTCGTACAAGGACTGACCAAGCTATCGGGCCTCAGGTGGGATATATGCCCAAACGGCCCCCAAGTGACATTCAATTTCAACTTTTTGCAAAATTCTCTTGAATCCTTGACCATGTGTATGATCAGCCGGACCTTTGCTGCCGTTCACTTTATGCTTTTTGTTCCTCGATGCACTATTTACTGCTAATATGCTTATACATATTTATCCGCATTAAGATTACACCTTACGGCTTCACGCCGTCCTTGACATAGTAGATGGCACTTCCGGTTGCTGGCCGGCTCACCATAACGGCCCCCTTCTTCTGGTCCTCCGTCAACTTCTTTTTGGAGAAATACTCCCGCCCCAGGGCCTGTGTCACAGCCTCGACCTTATCCGCCGGCACCATGTGCACACTGCAACCTCCCCAACCGGCACCGGTCACACGGGCTCCGTAAGATCCTTCCCGAAGGGAAATAGCACAGATCTCGTCGAGCTCGGGACAGCTGCACTCGTACAAATCCCGGCATGATACTTGGGTTTCGTTCAGCAGCGAACCAAGTTCTCTGTTGAACTTGGTTGTGTCGGTAGCGCCTGTGTGGACAGGGTTCTCGAGCAGCTTCATGAAACGAAGAACTCGGTGTGCCTCCTTGAACACATGCAGAGCTCGCTGCCGGAGCTTGAAGCGCTCGGCGCGTACTGGGAGCTTGGACATGAAACGCTTCTCAAGATCCTCGACCGTGATGTTCAGAACCTTGGCTACCTCCTCCCGTGTGTATCCCTCCTCCTGTGTCAGGGTCTTCTCAGTGATCTCGATCAACTTCTCTAGCTCCTCCTCCTTGGTCAGGGTCTTGGCAGCGGAGTAATCTGAGCCGCTCTGGTGGTAAAAGAAAGTTTCATGGAAACCTCCGAGACTGACGCCCAGGGGGCCCGCATCCTCGGGGAGTTGTGTGCCGGGTGGATTCAGAACCGCGTTGAGGTAGGATGCAGCGATGCTACACTCGACTACACGAAGGTTGTAGTGGATGGGGCCTGTGACCTGCTTGTTTGATGTGACAAAGGACTGCACGATAACGAATGTGATTTCGGGATTTGTGGGAGGGAAGTGAACTGGCTTAGCCTTGAGGCTTGGACTGAATGAAACGAAGGTAGCGGCACCTTTCTCAGAGAAGACAGAGGCAGCTTGATCCATACTGTCGGGATATCGTTAGTGAGATTGTGATGGTTGTTGAATGTCAATGTTACATACCCTCCCGAGTTAACTCCAACCGCACGCTCGTTCACGATGGCAAGCTCAGTCAGCTCAGTCTTGTCCACCGTCTTCTCACCATTGGCCAACATGATAGCTAGTGAACTCGTGCTGACCACAGCAGCACTCGAGCTAAGTCCTCCACCAACAGGTACAGTACCATCCATAAGCAAATTCATGCTGCATGGTTTGAAATCTTTTCCATACTTCTTCCTCAACAGGTGCAGCACACCCTTTAGACCACTCTTGAAGTAGTTGGTCCACTCTAGCTTGGTCGCGTCGATCGAAACATCCCCATCAAAGGGGACCTCAAAGTCAGCGGCCTCAAACTTGTCATCCTCAACGTTGGCGATGCGGATGCGAAAGGACTTGGCGTCTTGGGCGGCGGGTGTAGCGGAAACGGCGAGAAGGGTGTCGGCAGTAATGGCCATGGGGAGCACCGAGTAGAGAGAGTAGTCAATATGCTCTCCAATAATGTTAACCCGTCCAGGAGAGCGAGCGACGAAAGAAGCAGCATGTCCGTAGGTAGACTCAAACTTGCTGAGAAGGTTATTCCATCGTGGACCCTGCTCAGCAAGGGCCGCAGCAGGATAGATGTCGCTCAAGGCGTTGGCAACGGGCACGGTACCGGTCATGATGAAAGAATTATATGATACAGTATATCTTTGCGATTGGTTTTGTTGCTTCAGAAGAGACAATTACGAGTTTTTATATTCGTCGCAAGCTTTATCGCGTGAGAAGCTGTCGTTGCAAGGTTTCTAAATGCCCCGCTATTGCCCCTCGAGGGATCGTGGACCAGCTTTTGATATGACGTAGATTTCTACTGTCGCAACGGAGTTTCTGTAATTTTGCTATTGGAGCTGTCGGAAAGATCGCGTGCCTTATATATGAAAGACTTTGCGATCCTCAAATGAGTAAGAAACTTGTGTTCAAGAACAGTCTGAGCTGAAAATTCTCATCAAACGCTTTCACATCCTCTCCTCGACCCCTCAACAACCCCCGAATATATCCCCACCTATCGGCGTACAGCATGAGAGCTTCCCCAGAACGTGTAGCGCAATTGATCGTGTGGTCAAGTTCTCGGCGCTTTAGAGAGCACCGTAACGGCTAAGTTGCGAGACGGAGTGGTTCTGCTGTGGGGTTGGCGTTTCTCTTTGCGCAGAGATAGGTGCGGTTGTTAAATGGTCGGTCCGTTATAATAGCTCATCATGCCGATGCCCGGGGTCGTCCTGAGACACGAGAACCCATGATGCGAACAAAACTCCGAAATATTACGACCTAATATCATGGAAGCTTGAAGCAGCAAAAGTCCAGGGTATCAATCAATTCAGTTGCTTCAAGTCACACCATCCAATGAATTTACGCTACAGGCGAATGCAAACAATGACGCCTGACGAAAACGGACATGGTGATCATGACCTATTTTTGGGCGTTTATTTGCAAAACAATCACTGGCAACTGACAGCCAGTGCCCAGACAATCTGAGCCTGTGCTCTGCGAACACCAGCAGAATTCTATCATTTCCATCATGAGTTCATTTACCTACCCTGTAGACGCGCCTGAGCATCTCCAGGGACTTCACTTCAACAAATCGTCGGCGGTTCCTACACCAGAGGCGAAACGAGAGAAGGCCTCAAGATGAGTTACCCAACCCAACAGCTACAGCCCTTCACGCTGTACATGACGATCTCCGTTCCCGAGGTGCCACCTCATGCCATTGCTCATATCTACGACGTCGACTCAAGCAATATCGGGATTGTACATCTCCAAGGCTTAGAGGGGACCTCACAACATGTTGTAGGCTCCGAGAAGTTCGAATGGGGAATCTACTGGCACCGCGAGCTTGGCGATGGGACATGGTATAACTTCCGCTTCACCCCTCCCGAGATGTACAAAGGACCGCCAGGACTGTACCAGCCTTGGATCTACAGCCAGGCCACTGTCAAACAGTCGCCACGGCTACATCACCACGTCGTCGGACTCATACGAATCATACGCGTCCCCGATACCATCGGCTCTGGTATCACGACCTACCTCGACTGGATGGCTCCTCTGATTGCTACCAAGGCGAAGCGCGATGACCTTTGGGCAATGTCGGTTTGCCTCCGAACGCGAAAATGCGTGGCTAGGGAGAGAAAGACAGAGGACAAGGGAGTAGAGAGGTTCGATGCCACTCTCTTCACCGTGGAGGCGGTGCAGTTTGCCTATCGTGAGGTGTAGTACGCCTTGGCTGGACAGCTCCCGCGACCCATCTATGTCCCGGATACCGGAGTCGTGAAGGGTCACTGAGAAGCGAAGATGCTTCAAAACTTGGAAGAATTTCGAGCGACAATAGTAAGTTGAGACAAATACTCGTCAGAAGATCACAAATCTAACCAGTGACTAAGGTAAGATAGTCGTTCGTCTACAACCACGACGTGGCAAATTTACAAGAGGACCTGCACGGCTCGAAAAGACAAGGTCCTGAGCCAAAACACGCAATGGCCAGCAATTTCTGGGAGGAATTACGAGGGACGAGAGAGATCATGAGATGACGCGAGTAACCGAGGCTGTCTTGAATCTAGTCGCCCCTCTATCACCCATTGTCTGCCCATCCTGCCTCCCTGTTCAGCCTTTAACGAGAAAGCGGGTTCGGTGCGGAAAATGGCAGCACGATAGACAGTTCATGGCTCGTTAAAACGGTCGTTATTGGTCGCTTTCATAGAAAACTAGAGAATAACAAATACAGGCCTTTTTTTGGTCAGTGATTCATCATGAGCTGCGGGTCGCCGATGAGAAAAAGCAGGGAATACCTACTGCCACGTGATTATCCCCGAGCCAACGACCACTGGCATCTTCATTCCTTCGCGCCTCGACCAAAGCAAAGAAGAAGAAATCAACGAGGAGAACGAGCTTTAGTCTTTTAGTCTTTATTGTTTTCGACGAGATATAGTCAAGATGGGACACCACAACCTTCGTTTCGACGGCGATCCTCACTCACTGAATGGAGCTTGGAGTCCCCCTACTAGCAGGGCCAAGTACGACGTCACCCTAGCTGTCAATGGTATCGATGGTTCACTGACTTGACGATTGCAGTTTTTGTGAGGAAGATTATGCTGTGTCATTCTACCTGGCCGAGTTCATCAATGCCTTGACAAACGTTACGTACGGTAAGTTCTTGTGTCACGCCGCAAGATCCGAATCCTTGGCCACAGCTGACCTTTCTGGCTTGTAGTTTACTTGGCTCTTCGGTCCATGTATGGCTCGCGTAGTCGCAGCCGTGGCCTTTTTGATCCGAAATGGGACTTTATGTCTGTCTCCCTCTTGGTTCTTGGCTTCGGGTCATTTCTCTTCCATGCGACTCTTCGCCAGACGTTGGAATTTGTCGATGAACTGTCAATGCTGTTGCTTTCATGGTCGATGCTCCGTTCCCTCGTCATCTTACGACAGTCTCCTCAGAAAATTCGCTACATCTCGATCGTCCTGGCAATTTTCTTCATTTCCTTCTCGGTATTCTACGTCAGGTCTGCCAAGATCATTTATCAGGTCATCGGCTTTTGGGTTTCTCTCATCGTCATCGGCGTGCGTGTTCGCTATCTATTCCACTGGGCCAAGCCAACATTTTCCGAAGAGAACGTACGCGACTGGTCTATCCGAGTATGGACTGCAACGTTCACCTGCCTGTTTGGATATTTCATTTGGAACCTCGATCTTGAATTCTGCGCTGAGCTAAGGAACTTTCGACAGCGCATTGGACTGCCCTGGGCTTGGCTTCTTGAGTTCCACGGCTGGTGGCATATTTTGACGGCTCTTGGTGCGAGCCAATTCATGAATGTGGTGAGAGAGGTTCGCGAGGAAGTGAGTCGGGAAAAGAAAGAATGATTGGATAACCAAAGGCTCATGGCGTTGGATAGGGTTGTAAGCCTTGAGGAGCAAGAAAACGTTGGGCCTTGATATAAGGTATCAAAACAAACTCAGCAGAAGGTATCCTAAACTTCCATGTGCTAAGTTATTCAAGTCTTTTTATCACTTAGGACAAAGGTCCTAAGTTTTGCCTCCCCTAGTATGGTATATCTCTATGAGGCTCAGGCAACCTCTGGACGTTCAAGGATCAAAGAGCGCTATTGAGCCAATATTGCAATTGCTGGCCGGTTACGTGAGAAATGCTTACAGCCGTGATACGAGCTGTCGTTTCTTATTTCACACCCGGTGGCATCGAGATGAGCAGGTATCAATATCTTCAAATGATAATCGATCTTGCGTTGACAAGGATCAGTTCTTGAGCAAGAATGCGCAGGATAATGATACAATATCTGGTATTTGTGTAACTGAGGCGAATATCAGACATTCGGACGTCACCTTTGGACCCTAAGACAGTTACCCCTCCATACCCCGCTGACCTGGGACAGCCTAGGCCTAAGATACAGATAGACGGCGCAAGAAAAAGAGCAAAAATGCCTAGTCTGTTGGAATATAGTCAGAGAATTGAATATACATGAATAGATGGAAGGACTGATCGTTTATACTTATCCGTACTGTGAGTTGAGATATGGAAACTTGGCTGGGACCAAGCACTCATGAACCGAACTTATCTACACATGTTTCTTCAGGCCACAGACTTTGGTTTTTACAAGCAACGAACAAGTTAGACTATAATACTGAATCGCTAATGATCTAGAAGCGCAGTTCTCCATCGGAACTCGGTCAATCCCATTCCATTGATCTTCCGACGTAAGAAAGGAAACACTACCTAGACTGCACCAATCATCAAGTACCATGATCCTTTCTCCCCACGTCATCCGACACCTCCTAGCGAGGTGCACCAAGTAGTTACACTCAGTTGGGAAGATCTGCCGATGAGAACGGTCAAGCTTGAGAAGTCGAGCCATTGGGGAGCCGTTTCAGGCGGCCAAAGGGAAACCCAGGCTGGTGTGAAACTGCGCGAACCACTGATTTTGACCCGCCGTGACTCCTTAAGGCCCCTCCCGTCTTGCCCACTGTCAGTGAATCAGCCTGCCTTCTGCCGCCGTCTTTTAAAAGAACCTCCCCTCTTATCCACCCGCTATTTTCCTTCTCCTCAATCAACTCACTCTCCACATCTCAACTTCACATCACAAGCAAACACAAACACAAACACAATCTTCACCACCAACCTTCAAAACAACCATCATCATGTCTGGCTGTGGATGCGCTTCTTCTGGCTCTTGTGGCTGCGGCTCTAGCTGCACCTGCGCCGGCTGCCCTGTAAGTTCTCCCTGGTCTGGTGCATGTCTCAACGGTCCGAGGACTAACGTATACCAATCAAGCACAAATAAACTATTCTTCAACGCCTTCGACGGGAACCCTGATGGATGAGACATGGGAACTCGGATGGTGGTTAGCGATGGATCCACTCATTACTTCTTGTTGGCACTAAGGTGCAAGTCTCAGAACTAAATGACGATCACAAATTGCAGTTTGGAGTCTTGAAGATGATGTATCATGCTTGTATTGTGAATGTGCTATCCCAAACTCAGCTGGTGGCCTGTTTCCAACTGGGCCAGCAGATCTATCTCTACCAACGATTTTCTGACGATGGGAAGAATGCTAGAACCGGACTCAAAGCCATACTCTGCCAATCCTCCGTTGTTGTTAACTCGGCCTCGGATTCCCCATCTTCATCTGAATATATACCCGCCCTTGAGCCCACCTCTTGAACATCCTGGGCAGGCCACTTTAACTGGTGACGCTGCCCTCTTTCGTATGCTATCAACATAGCCTCTCGTATCAACCTCGCACCATATAGTATCGCAGCTATGACTGACATGGCAAAGCTTGCCTGTGCGATTTGGCAATACCCTTGGGTTCTGTCCCAAGCCGCAGAACACCCTCTGGTTAGGTACCAAGGATGTGGACTTGGGTGTTCAGGATCGGTCAAGTCGCTCGACGTTTGGCCCGCAATGCTCACTGCCCAGAGCGCGAGAAGGATCGCATCGTAGATGTTATTTACGTAGCGTGGGAGGTATCGAAGATGTGACATGGCGGTGCGAGCGAAGAAGACGACCAACCCAAGAATGGCGATGGCGAGGTTCGAGGTGTAGAGTCTGGAGACGCCCCAATATCAGTACGTTTCCTATCAATATGCTTTGAGTATCAATATGTCGGGTAGCGTACCTTTGACTCCAAATCAGAGGCACTTCAGGTGGCTCTTGATGGTTGGCGTAATAGTAGATCCGCTTGTTAGGGTTGGAGTTCCATCCTTCTTCGCCACCGTTCTCCCACAGTCGTGATCTGAATTCTACTGGATACATGAGACCAAATAGAGTCACTGCCGTGGTCGAAATGGCCAACTCTGCGAGAATCAGTGCGAATAGTGTCTTGTGCGTAGGCGCCATGGTTGCGAGTTCTTGCGGCACCACTCCTCAAACATCGAGAGAGGCGGGGAGCATTCTTTAAATGTGCTTGGGTCGGTGTTCAAGGCGCATTACGAGTAATACGGTGACAATCAGTGGAAAGGCTGTGTTGTTTTTCGGTCAAAAGCCCGCTTCACAACCCTGCGCTTTCCTGGTGTCGAAACTTGCTCATACTGCCGCATCGAAGGATGACATTGGTACCTTGGAATATCGTACAGCACAACATATGGATTAATACTACCTTATTGTTACCTGACAAACATCCTCTGCTCACAGCAGATGGGCCACAAGATACTCTGTTGGTACAGTGGATGGTCATGAGGGTAAATGTTAAAGTGCGCCACGATGTTTCTCCACGAACTTAATATGCGTTTCTGCCGACTTATTAGACGCCACTAGCTCCCGTTGAAGGTCCAGGAACTCGGAAATTAAAAAGATTAATGGCGGCAGGGGTATTGGGTAAAGCTCCTTATGACAGTCAAGTGACGGCCTGCGAGTTGTTCACGTCTACTATGTTCCACAAACAGCGTATTATTAGCTGTTTTGGTACACCAACAACCTTGGATCCAGGCACGAGCTGTAAGTGAGTCATTTAAGACCTTTTGTCAACATGGCGTCCATCCAAACAAACGAACGAGAGGGCCACGCTGAACGCTGTCGCTCCCAACCACCTAGAGGTGCATGCCGTTGATAACAAGCATGACATGTGCTGCTACAAGACTAGCAGGGAGTGCCAGACATGATTGCATGTTCCCACGGTAATCGAATTATCAGGTTGGAGACCTGACAAAGCTGATATCAGGCATATTCGTTCAACGAGGGCTCGAGTGGCGTTCACCAGGACTGGTCGTTTGCAAGGCATGGTCCCCTCGAGGGTTGAGAAATCTTGTCATAAAGACATGTTTAGCCCCTGGTATTTATAATATGAACCCAATCTTCCATTAGCCTTGTTGTATCTCTAAGTTCAATAATCTTCTTGTAATATCGAGGTTGTTTCCAATGAGATCAGAGTTTTGATGATTTTGTCTCCTTTTCCTCGTGACCTTAGCTGATTGATCAGCTCAATTGTAAGGCACATCTGGGATATAAGCCTACCTATATGTTTAATTTGGTAAAGGCAATGCTGCTATCCAATATCAAGGAGCATGAGTTGTGAAAGGAGACTTCTACGTTGATTAGTTATTCCCGAGATCGCACAGTCTCCAAGCATGCCCGATCCCGAGGCAAGCGAGAGTTATTGGTGATGTCGGGCTCCACAGCAGCTAGGTCAGCCCGCCGCGTTCACTGCCGTGCCACTTTCAAACATCATCAGCACAAGACAAGACAAGGCTTTCTTTTGTAATCTCACCTATAACCGACTATACTTTCGCAATACGCCGCCCATAAAATGCAATAGAACCCGTTTTTATCGAAGCCGCTTTCAATTTTACAACCACCGTTCTACCCGATCGGCACGCGACCCGAGGTTGCTATTCAACCATGCCGTCAGAAACCCAAGATACACCCGGCATAGCCGCTCTCCCTCCAGCGAAACTGGCCGATGCACCCCGACGATGCTTCATCTGCTTGACCGACGAAGATCCCTCAGATCCCCCGGGGTCATGGGTGGACCCCTGCGGATGCACCCTCGAAGCCCACCAGGACTGCATGCTCTCATGGGTAACGGATTGTGAACGCTCCAACAAACCTCTCCAGTGCCCAGTATGTAAGGATCGGATTCAGTTGGAAGGACTGTGGGATCCTATCGTTGTTATGACGGATGCCGTCGCAAAAAAGTTCACTCGCGCGAGTCCTTTCATGTTGCTCTCCTCTGTCACACTTGGAGTGCAGTTCAGTCTCCAGATGTATGGCGCATTCGCCATGTGGGCTTTCTCAGGCCGCGAGGCTCTAGTTGACTATGTGCTTGGTCATGAGATCTGGGTCCACGGGGAGGCGTCCCGAATTTTGATGTCTGGGGGTGAAAGGCTAGGCAATGCACTGGTTTTAACCAACGTGGGACCGGCCCTGCTGGTCGGACAGCTTATGCCATGGTTTGGAAACAAGATCTTCTTGTCTACAGCTTCACTGGTCAGTTAGGGTTCTAGAGAATATTGACAACTACTAACAAATCACTAGTATGGCGTTTATCAAGTCATGCATGACGACACTTTCTTGACCTGGCCTCCTTCACCCCAACTCGCAATGGCAGTGTTTCCCTACGTGCGGTCTGCCTACCTCAACCTTTGGCGCGAATTTGTCTTTCCTTATGAAGTCAACCTCAATCGACAAATCATGGGGCTTCCTCCAGTCGAACCTCGACGAGATCAGCGTCCTGCCAATGAGCGACAACCCGAACAGCGGAACGGAGAAGGCGGTGTTGTGGGTTTTCTTAATGGGCTTATTGAAGCTCTCGAAGGCGATGACATCGACGAGGATGGCCAGGATGATGCTGGCGCCGGCGGTCAAGACGCGGATGGTGAGCAGGGCGGAGGAGTTGTTATCGAACTGGTCATCGAGGAGGTTGATCGAGATGACCAAGAAGGCTTTGATGTTAGGCCAGCAGGACAAAACGAAATGGCTCCACAGGGACCTGTCGACGATGTACCTGCACTGCGTCCGACAGGTGAGGAGGCTCAAGGGGCAGCAGACGAGCCTCATAACCCAGCCCGTGTTCCCGAGGAACCAGCCCAGGATGCAGATGCCGTTCCAGCAGTTGTACCCGATGCAGGAAACGGAGATCAAGCTGCTCAACAAAACCAACATGAAGCTCCCCAAGCGCCACCCGCCCGCCGACCCGGTCTAGGAACGATTCTATCCGGGGTATCCAATGCCATAGTAAGCGCACTGATCCTTCCCGGTGTGTCGTTTGCCATGGGCGAGCTTTTACGCCTAGCCCTCCCTACGCAATGGACTGCTGCATCTTCATTTCCACGGGGAAGCACTATGCGTCCGGGGCTGCTCCAGCAACAGTGGGGGCGAAGTCTCGTCGGCGGGTGCCTCTACGTCGTGCTCAAAGATTTTCTTAGACTGTATACCAAGTACCGGAAGGTAGCTGCTATAGGTAATAGGAAGGTCAAGAACGTTGACAGAGCCAGACGACGAGCTGGGAAATGAGAAACTCGAGATGGGTAATGCCCGCTCTGGAGAGAGGGGGTGATGGGCGCTGTCATAATGACTGCATTAACCGGCGTTATGGATTTGTATAGCCAGGCCAGAGGCTTTTGTTTCAGGAGTGAAGGGGCATTGCTATAGCGAGATACTACAGAGATACACCAGAATAAACCATTCAACTCTTGAAGTCATGGATACCTTCAGATTCGCCGGAAGTTTATGTGTTGATGGTAAGTTCATTGGCCAGCAATGACAGCTCTTCAAGTGAAACTATGCTGCATGAAGTGCTATTCAAGCGGGCATTAAAGGTCAAAGTAGGTATAATTACATGGTTACGAATATCATGGATCTTTGGCACACTTGACTTATATCTATCTCTACGGTACCTAAGATTGACTGTCGGGGTGTCGTTCCCCCGCAGCTAACTACAGCACAAATTCGGCTGCTCCCAGGGCCCCCCACGTGGAACCTTCCAGCCCAAACCAAACTCCACGACGTCTCAACCGCGGGGCCTTTTTTTGCCTGCACTTCTGAGATCTACTGTACTTTGTCCTTACTTGACCTCTTGTCTTACCGAATCATATCCTCTTCTTGTTTCAATTGGATCTTTTCTGTTAGGCTTGTATCTTCTGCCTCCCTTCTAAACCTGTCCTTCAGGTCCTCTCCATTCGCTATGGTCAGCTCAATCCCCCGCAGTATCAACCACAGCTGCACTGCATACTCGTCATGACTCTTGAGATGTGGCTAATACTCCCATACAGGCGTCTACGCACAACTCCAAGCAGCGCCTGGCGCTCGCTATCTGCGATTTCCTCTCCGCTTCGACAAATGACGGCACTCTCACCGCCGACGACAAGGACTCCATCGATGTCGCTATCAACTGTATCGCCGAGTCCTTCAAGGTCGATCCCTCCGATACCTCCGCTGTCCAAGCCGCCATCGGATCTCAGAACCTCCTCCAGATCTATTCTGTCTTCGAGAAGGCCCGCGCCGACAAGCCCGCCGCCGCTGCTCCTACACCTGCACCCGTGGAGCTCACCGACGAGCAGAAGAAGGAGGCAGAGGCCCTCAAGTCAAAGGGAAATGCTGCTATGGCCCAGAAGGACTACCGTGCTGCCATCGACTTCTACACCCAGGCTCTAGCCATCAACCCCAAGAACGCTGTCTACCTCTCCAACCGTGCCGCTGCTCACTCGGCCGACAAGGACCACGCTTCCGCCCGCTCTGACGCCGAGGCTGCCGTAGCCATCGACCCCGCTTATACTAAGGCCTGGTCCCGACTTGGTCTTGCTCGCTTCGCCCTAGGCGATGCTCGTGGTGCTATGGAGGCCTACGACCGCGGTATCCAGCATGAGGGTAACGGTGGCTCTGACGCTATGAAGAAGGGCTACGAGACGGCCAAGCGCCGTGTTCAAGAGATGGAGGCTGAGGAGGACTCTCTTCCCCGTGCTTCTCCTAGCGCCGGTGGTGATCTCGGTACTGGTGGCATGCCCGATCTTGGTAACCTTGCCAGCATGTTCGGCGGCGGTGGTGCCGGCGGCCAGGGCGGTGGTATGCCCGATCTCGGCAGCATCATGAGCAACCCAATGTTCGCAAACATGGCCCAGAAGCTCATGAGCAACCCTGATCTTATGAACAACCTCATGAGCAACCCCCGTCTACGCGAGATGGCCGATCGCTACTCAACTGGTGGTGGTATGCCTGACCTGAACAGCCTCATGTCCGACCCTCAGATCGGAGAGATGTAAGTTACCCATTTGGCTCACGTCGCTTTCACAGTCACTGACTCAATCTCCAGGGCCCGAAACATGATGGGCGGTGGTGGCAACCCCTTCGGAGGTGCTGGTGGTCCCGGTGCCGGTGCCGGCGGTGCCAACGGACAAGGCGGTTCGCAACAGTAGAGATGGAATTGTGCAAATAGGGCATCTTTTTTATATACCATGGTTGCTAGGTGATACCTAAGGGTGACGATTCATTGAAGAACATGAAAACGAAGCCGTGCGCATGCTCCTCTTTTTGTTTAGCTTCTACAATAGAAACAGTAGCTATTATTATGCTGTCCAAACTACTACTCTCCTCCCCCCATTGCCAAAGATTCAAGCCTTTCTGCGTTCCCATCTTATGTACGCAGGCTGGACTGGCCTTGAGAAGAGAGAAGTGTAGTCAGTTGCTGGAACACCAGGCTTGCCATCGAGAGTCGACAGCCTGAAGTTACGAACCAGAGTCGCGATAATAACGCCCAAGTTAACATAAGCAAACTTCTCTCCGATACATCGATGCCGGCCCGCGCCAAAGGGTAAATATGGGCTCTTCGTTCCCTTGGATACAGCACCGTAGCCGTAGTCAATGACCTCGTCCGTCACGGCCTCCTCATGGGGCTTGTTATCCCACCGATGAGGATTCCATCTTTGGGCGCCTGGGAAGTGTTCTTCGCTCAACGCTGTAACAGTTGGTGAAGCGAGGAGAACCTTGTCGGTGGTGATGGTGTAAGGTGATCCAGGTGCTTGCATGGGTCTCTTAACCTTTCGCAGAATAGAGTGGATAGAAGAATGAACGCGGAGTGTTTCTTTGACGACATTCTGGAGAAGTGGAAGCTTGTCAAGGTCTGAGTACTGAAGGGGTGGGAGAACGCCATCAGCACTCAAATTAATGACTTGCTCTTGGTAGAGTTCCTCGGCGATATCAGGGGACGAAGCCAGATGTAGTACAATCCATGAACTAGCAGAAGATGAAGAGTGTTGTCCAGCCATGAGAAGAGTGATCATCATGTGCGCGATCTCTCTGTCTGGAATCGGCTTCCCGTTCTTGTACTCGCAATTCATCAGGTTGGCGATCATATCGGTTCCCTTCTCCAAGTCCCCTCCGCCTCTTCGTCGTTCGTTGATGATGTCCATGTAGATCTCTCTCATCTTTGCATGAGCAGCGTCTCAACGTCGATTATGAGGCAGAGGTAGCCAAGGGAACAGGAAGTTGACAGGAGTAAAGCCTAGATCGAGGTCATGATACAGAGCTGCAAACTCAGCGGTAAGCTTCCGTCGAACTTCTTCGCCTTGCAGAGAACGGGCAGCAGTGAAGATGGTGATCTCAGCCATTGCTTTAGATACATCAACTGTGCCAGACTTTCCAGAAAACGAGGGTACAGCTTGGATATACTCCAAAACCTCTCGCTCGATCAACTGAACATGGGACTCAAGAGCTCTCTGGGTAAGACCAAACTTGACAAACTTCTTTTGCTCCATGAGCTTGGAGTTTGGACAATCGTATACGACACCGCTACCAAAGACAGACGTTGTCAATGGACTGTAGATTTCTTCGGCTTTTGCGTCTTGAATTCGACTGTTGAGAACGAAGTCATTTCCATCAACACCAAGACAGGCAACGATTTTTCGACCGAAGAGGATAAAGGTGAAGACATCGCCGTGCTATGGAAGACGTCAGCACTAGAATTAAATCATAAGGAAGAGATGTGCTTAACCTTTTCTCGGTATTTCACAAAGAAGCCATAAGGATCGAGTCCATAAGCAACAGCATTACCAAAGAAAGGAAGCCAGTGGAAGACTAATGGAGGTTCGTTGGCATTTCGAGGGAGCTTTTGGTATAAGACATTGAGAGTTATGATAGTTAGGCAGGAAATAAAGGCCCATGGAGGGTAGTAGAGGAGTGAAAGCAGTTGGAAAGAGAAGAGATGGCTGGGGGTTGTTGGATGAGTTGTGAAGTTGAGGGAATCGAGGAGTTTATATGGACAAAAGGAGAGCCAGATCTCTTCGAGGAAGACAATACCACCAGCTCCATTGCGATTCCTATCTTTCAGCCTGGACTGGCTTCAACCATCCCATTAATGCGAGCCAGGCTTCGCCGCAGGTAAAAGTCTTGGGGCGTACTCTCGGTTATCACATCCTGATACTCAGAAGGATTCGCGGTCTCAGTCTCGACCAATGGTTCTTCTCCGATCATAAGCCTGAATCATCACTGAAGTGGGTTTGTTGTATGTTCTTGGAGTTGATATCTCTCTTTTTCACCGCAAAGGAAGGTTATAGTGATGCCGAATACGTTGGATGTTTGTCGCATTCGTATTCGTACTTGTCCTTCTGAAGGATTTGAAGCAATTCTACGTCACAGTTTATTCCGGGGAATGGTCGATTTATACAGAGAGATTCCACTCGACCTGCAGAGCCAAAGTTCCTTTGATAATAATAGTTTCTTGTGTCCTTTGTGTGTCTTGCGTTGTCGGAGCTG
This sequence comes from Fusarium agapanthi, assembly GCA_001654545.1. Taxonomy (NCBI): domain Eukaryota; kingdom Fungi; phylum Ascomycota; class Sordariomycetes; order Hypocreales; family Nectriaceae; genus Fusarium; species Fusarium agapanthi. Next base: position 15,803 of record LTDI01000752.1, read on the forward strand.
GGTTGGTAGCCCCTTGATCAAGACATGCGTCACGTCCAACAAGCATTTACCTTATAATGTCCAGCAACAACAAAGCTCAGCACATACGACCATAGCTATCAGACAACTCGGGATCCCGTCCGCTCTCCGTTCGATAAACTGATAAGTGCTGAATTAGTAGTTGGGTCGGTGACGACCAGCGAATCCTCGGTGTTGTATGTTTTTCTTTTTGCTATTATATGATATGATCATTGTGAACTATATATAAACACATACAGCTTATCGGAATCTGATCCTCTATCGCTTCTTGAACGGTGTGTCTCGTCGGTAGTGCCATGAAGTGGAATCGCCATAGACTCTTTCATACCCAAAGACTCCCTCAACCAAATTCAAAATTGCAGCAGTAGATATGTTGTAGATGGGTCCATATCTGTTCTCACAGTGCAGCGTGAGTTTATCACACTCGAGTCCAAAGCCCGAGGCGGCGTGGTTCAGTGTGATCTCCACCGCAGGAGGCTAGGATCTGTTAGATATGCCCTTGTCAAAATACTATAGACGCAAGAGATACTGACCTTGTCGACACGATTGACATTGGTCCTTGTCCATCTTTTCAAGTACTCGGCCAAAACTCCCAAAGTTTGACTGTGGCTACATTCAATTTCAATCTTCTGGGTCCTGTTTGACGCCGAGGTATACACGAAGAGGTGATAGGGAGCTTGCTGGAAAAGTGCACTAGGCTTCGGCATAGTGTTGGGGTCTGGGAGATAATCAACAGCTGGTGCTTTTTTGCCTGTTTGTGAAGGTTTCGCAGGCTCTTCTTCTCCGTCTTCTGCTGCAATATCTGCCCATTCATCACCCGTGGTGGAGTGTATGGGCAACGTTTTGGATGATCGATTTTCTTCAAAACACTCAAGAAGCTGTTCCTTGAAGAGACCGAAATACTGAGCTGGATGGCGAGTTATATCTTTGGGAATATATAGAATGAACCCAACTTGTGCAGCAGACCACTTGGTTGATGGTTGTTGATTCTCTGATACCTACGATGAACCATGCATGTCAGCCAGCTCCGAACCAGCATCAACTAGAGTAACATACCTCAACTGTCAAGTTCAACCTCGAAGTCAGCTCTCTTATCTTCGTAAGGACAGTGTCCGTCCAGGCCTCATGAGCTTCATCATCAAGCAACTCGGAGAGTGCTTCAAGCCAAACATGAATGAAGGATGCCACTGAAGAAACCAGCTCGCCCTTATCTTCCCAAAGGCTCTCTAGCTCGGACACAAGAATTTGCCATTGAGGTTCACAGTAAACTTCAAGACCGAGCACGTCTTTCAGCTTTTTCATAGACTCTTGAGCACGACATTCGGGCTTTTCCCAATTATCGCGGATCGAGACTTTGGCCTTCAGTGGGCTGATAGTTGCGTGAATCAGTAAACCAGCCAATGAGAGATTAAGGCGGTGGAGGTCAACTTACAGAGACATGATTTGCGACGGAGAGTTCAATCTTGAGATGAGGATGATTCACGATGAAGCGAGAGATACTGAACTCATATCTCCATTATTATTTACCCGCCGTCGGTTAAGTGAACCCCTGAAGTTGATACTCCTCTTTCTGCCTAGGGAATGCGGCTTCACGCTGGGTCGGAGTATCACACGCTAAGCAGCGCTACGTTTTCAGCTGGGCGTTTTGGCGTTGTAAGGCAGATTAAAAACCAACCATCACCGCTATTTCTCCCCAGCATTCCTATCTGCAGCCTTCCAATAGGGCTTAGGCAGCTATACGCAGGGTCCTCAATCTAGGCAGCTCTCGGCCTGGGGAAAACGCCATGTGGCTCTGGGTAACTTGGTCATCTCTGCGAAATGCATATTTGACCTTGCCTCCAGCACGTGCTATTGGCCACAGGCTGGATTGAAGCCTTGTCATGGCAATGAGTTGGCGTTGTCAAGTGTTACACGCTTGCAGCTTGACTACTGTATACACAGTCTAGCTTCAGATAATAACGGCACATCAGTTGCCGGTTGAGACTCTGAGACTAGGCTGATATGGCAGGTCGTCAGGGGTTCAGATGCTAGAAACAAGCATAAAAGCCAGTCTCGCACCGCAAGACTCTGATCTGAGTATCAACAACTCTCTAAATCAGTCTACCAACTCACAACTAAGATCTCCTTCTTCTGTCATCATGTCTCGACTTCCACCTGCTGAGAAATTGCCCCTTGCTGTCCGCAAGAATAGTAGGTATCTTCCATAGACCAGTCGTGATGGTATCACTAACAAAACTCCAGTCCGAGACAGCTGGGAGAACACCAAGGCGGACCACGAAAAGAAGCTCTCGGATATTCTTGGTCAGCCATGGACTATCAACATTGATCCCAAAGCCCTCTATCCTTATGCCGAGGAGGGTTCCTGGGGCCACAGCTCCATGGGTGATCTCATTGTCAGGTTCGTTTCCCTTTTTAGCAGTCCACCTTGGTCGTTATCAGTGAGAACGTGTCTTAGTGGATCAAGTGGCCATTGATAATAACTGGCTAACTGTTACCGCGTCTGTTTAGCTATGTTGAGGGTGTTGAAGATCAATTGAAGTACTTCATTGAACGAAATGGAGATGGGGCTAAGGATGAGATCAATGAGATCTGCACCGGCCATGTCCTGACCATGGACTTTGATGAGAAGAACACTGTCTCTTACTGTGGAACCAAGGTTGGCCCCGATGGTGAACTTATCATCCTCTTCACCAAGGGCAACTTGGGTACTAACACCAACTATGCTGCTGACAGCAACAACATCACCAAGGCCTTGAACGAGGCTCCTTCAACTGTTCGACCTATGAGCTTTGTTGCCAGGGCCTCTATCAGGGAGGACTATGACCCCAACATTCAGCAGATTCAGGAGAAGCTGAACAAGATCCTCGGCCAAGAGATCACCATCGTCCCTAACTTTGAGGCCAACTTCGAAAAGCTGAAGGGAAAGGCTAGTGCTGATAGCGGTTGGGAACAAAACTTTGGAAGGTCTCATTTCTCCTATCTTGAAGGCTTGGTCTCTCAGCTTGAGTATGACAAATTCGGTGAGGATGATATGCTTCAGGAGGGACTACTCGAGGCCATGGACAAGCATGCTGTTCATGTCCGCGTTGTGGACAAGACCAAGAGGTCCTACAACGAGACTGTCATTGAGGACGGTATTCTGTATCTTCAGGTAAGAAGTGTTGCATGTCTCTTTACCATATGGGTGGGAACTAACATGGAATACAGACTTCCCCTTCAGACTTTGGTGTTAACGTTCATCAAATTTCAAGTGATCTTGTCAATATCCTGTAGACTGGAGAAGCCTCAATAGCTTATATTACAATAGAGACATACCTATTAAAGGAATTTATACATAATTCTCGGGCTAGTAGTGATTGTTCCAGCTTGCTGAAGCCTGATAAACTTGAATAAAGTAGATAATCAGAACCATAGTACAGTAAGGAGAGAAGTCCTCCTTGTCGCTGGCGGTGTCTAGTTGGTGGCAAGAAATATCAGTAAGGAGTCTGGCCATTTACGGGTAGCCCTGCGGCCCTTGCCAGACTGGTCACTGGCCACACAATGCAATTGAGCCGATTCTTGGCGAACATGCACGTCGTGGGCGTCTGGAGCAGAGTCATCGGCCAAAGCAAAAAGATTAAGTCATTCTCGTCATAGGACAAAAGGTCAGGACCGAGCGTGGATCGAACACGCGACCTAGGGATCTGCAATCCCTCGCTCTACCGCTGAGCTATCGATCCCTGACTTGTTTCTGTTTCTGGTGATGCTGGTTGTGTATATATTTCTTAAATGCAGGCGTGGCGTTGAGGCACAAAAAAGGACATGACGCCAAATCGTGGGGTCGTTGGGTCGGCAAAAGAGAGGACCGAGCGTGGTTCGAACACGCGGCCTAGGGATCTGCAATCCCTCGCTCTACCACTGAGCTATCGATCCTGTTGTTATTATTGCTCGATACAACTTTGGTATATACCCACGTGTGATAGAAAATATTTCCGTCGAGGCTTCAGGGTAAGAGAATATTCTCGCCTCCAGAATTGATCTGGGGAAGGTTTTGGTGTTGGTATGTATAGTCCTTCAACTTGCGAAGAATGAATGATGATGAAAAGTCAAGGTTGGAATTGGACTTGTGCCCGTGGTTATACAGACCTATTGTGTCATTACACCCACAATTGCGTGCCGGGGCTCCTGTGATAATCATGGATCATGTCGTTGTGTTGACTCGCGACGGCTTCTCACAGGACGATTGCTACAACCCAAGGGACATGGCCAATTATCATGAGTTTACGTCGGCTTCAACAGCAAGCTACCGCATAATCTTTGCCTGGAAACACAGACTAAATTGTTATAAAAGCTTACATAACAAACAATCCCCAGCAGGTAAATTGTTGGTATTGCCAATCAGTTGAAGGTTCACACTGCAAGTATTTTGTAAAATGCTGTAAGTGCCTAGAACAGTAACCGGGTGTATAATTAATGATATAATGTGCAATCGACTTGGTGATAACAGTGAAATGGACTAAAAAAAGCAAATTCTTCATCGAAAATGACTTTTTTTCTTTATCTAATTAACTGGTGCATAGCCATAACCTCCAGGCATCCCAGAGTCCTCGTACTTGACCCCAAGCTGAAAAGTCTGCAGCCAACAGTCCGAACTTCAAAGCGCTGCAGACGCACAGAGATATCACCAACAGCGCTTTGACATGGGAGTGACCCTTCAATATTAAATATATTACTCGAATATCCTGCTGCGCCTACTTATTGACCAGGCCTTGCCGCTCCATAACGTTCCGACCCTACCATCACGACGTAAACTGCCACTTAGCCAATATTGCGAAGCGAAGTGCTTTCATATTCCAGGGAGGTATGAAGTCAACCCAAAGCTTGAGGTTCGAGGGGCAGTTTCTATGAATCCCCTCTCCCTCTCATCGCGGTGACGAAAGTGAAGTGTCGATCTCTCTTTGGCGAGATTAGACTCCAGTTCCGAGCCAACTTGGCGGATCTGAGGAGATGACAGGGTGAAATATAAGGTGATCCCACTGTACATATAAGTTCTGTCTCATCAATAAATATTGGGAGCACCTTGTAACATCACACGTCAATGACGTCGAAGCCGTGATTTGGAGCATCGTCCCGAGGGTAGCTGAACTCGAGTCCATCACAACCCTGTCAATGTCAAATGACCAGCAAGACAGTTGGGCTCGTCCAAAAGGAGTCCAACTGTTCAAGAAAGTTCAAGAGGCGCACTCTGAAGGGGGCAAGCGACAGACTTCGAAACATGAACAGACAAAGCCGTTGTCCTCAACTAGTTCGCAATCGATGAAGTTTGTGAACCAGCCCAGATTTATCAGGTCTAGATCGCGAATGGGGCTTGGAGGGACGATGCTATTCAACATCCCCATTGGCTAGTATTCTTTTGGAGTTCTGGTGTTACCCGTTACTGGCAACATTTGTGTTAGTGGCAGCAAACAACCCCTGGAACTCGCGTCCAAGCGGCTGAGCTACGGTATTCATCCAGACCGGACGCTTCGAAAGCCGTTGCATGACGAAATCACAAGTTCTCGAGAAGGAGGAAGAAAAAGGACAAACAACCCCTGAACGAAGTCGGAATAAACTCCCCCTTGACCTGCCGAGGCAGAAAGGGAGCACATTGCCTGACATGTCGTGTCGGCGGAATAGTGCAGTCGATCTTGCGAGCAAACGGGTTAGAGGGAGCTGATCTAATAATAAGCGTTGATCTCTGTGACTGCCGAACGGTTCCCGAGGACTCTGAAACAAGCACAAACAAAACACGAATGCTCAGAATTCTCTGTTGGATATACCTCCGTAAATATCCTCGTATTTTGTTCGTAAGCTGACTGAGATGGCTGAAAAAGAGTACTTTGTCGGAAGTTTACAGCGCCACATTCTGATTGTACCATGTCGCCGTTGGGACGGCATTTCCACTTTTCGATCCGCCAAAGGATGCAATTTCTGGGGGCGAATATTAGTTACTACAGGGATTCAGCAAGGGTCCAAGTATTGGGATGAGGACTCGATAATGCCTCCTCAGCAGGACTATTCAATAATATTTGGATAATATTTGAGAAAATATTATCGATATGGGCTTCAATTATAGCGATAGTCAAGGAACCTCCCATGCACACTAGACTAGAAGCAATTCTGACTCGAGCAGCCTCTCTATTCCTTTTTTTCTCATCATGTTGGCGTCCCCGCTCGAGGCTTTGATTCGTCTGTGCGTCGGCACGAATGAAACCGAAACAAACGGTTCTGAAACAAGTCTGTCTGACGTGTGAACTGTCTCTCGAAGAAAGGCTCTCTCTCTGTCTGTCTCTCTGTGAATTCATCCAGTCTCGTCTAGACCGAGGGCTCGAAGAAGAATACGAGGACAAACACGCCGTTCAGATGGCACAAGTAATGCTGTGCTCTACCCGTTGTAAGTCTTCCTGTTTCAAGAGCAAACACAATAACTTCAACATCTTATGGCTCGTGTGACGTCAGGCTCAGACTTTGACAAGAGACGCCCCTGATGATCATTGCGGAGCCTATCCAATGGCTTGGCCCTCTGCTCACGACATGTCGGTGCTTTTGTATTGTGATGCGCCGTCTTGACCAGACTCTGAGCTAGTGATGTGCATTAGATATCCCCTTCTGTAAAAAGATGCTCCATAGTAGTCTATAGTTGCTCTCCCTGATCGTCCTGTCTCTCTCCATCCATTTCCTCAGCCCTTTCCCCATACTATCTGCCCGATATTTTTGTGCATCCCCTTCATGTTTTTATTAAATATTTACCCTTCTCCCCATTTTTCGGTATTCATTCCTTTGTTCCCATTTTCGACAGAGGAGCAAACATTTATCAACACTTGTTTCAGTTGTGAAACCAGAGGAAAGCTGTGCTCCCTCGCCTTACACTTGCAAGACTGTGCTGTGCTGTGCTGTACACTCGACGCTTGACTCCATCAAGACACAAACAATACTTGGACTCTCTTTCATCTTTACTACTTTTACTCGTTCGAGCGCACTCTTTATCGTTTCATCGATCATCATCGCTTGCATTACACCCTCATTAATTCACTTGTCGCGCCTCTCAACATCGAGACAACCATTACCTACGACACCTTCATTTCCCGTTTCCACAAACACTTGATCACGAAACGCCGATCAGATTCCTTCTATCTTCAGGAGCATTGAACATCGATCCATCTCTCACAAACAACTAATCTATTTGATCATCCCCAAACATCCCATCTGTTCCAGGCTTACACTCAATCTTGCCGCTGAAACGATCTCCCCAAGGGTAGTTTCACTAAAACACAACGCATAAACCTTCCCTGCCCACGATCAGCTTCATTTCGTCGTTCCAGACCAAATCCTTCAGTGTGTTGGCCCTGTCAGCCTGGTTGTCAGCACCCTAGCGCGTTTCAACTGAGTTGCCAGTTTATTGATCGAATGATATCAATGCTTCGTGCTTGAGCCAAGCCACAAACATTCTATCATATAGTTGGACGTGTACTCTCCATTGTACTCTCGATACCTTTGCCGTCGACGCATTTATTTCCCGAAAAACTACAGCTCTTACTGTTGAACATAAGACAACAAATTTCTTTCACAATGACTGGACAATCTACAAGACGATGGCTCCAACTGTCTTTCCTTCTCATGGCTGGTTCCGCCTCAGCAGGGTCCCTCAAGCTGTCAGACTTTGAGTCTATCAGTGACAAGTCATTCCCAGAGACCTGTGTTCAAGCCTACGATACACCGCTCTCCCAATGCACACCCAAAGACTTCACCGATGGCAAGGCATGCAGTGCTGCTTGTAAGGGCTCAGTTCAACTAGCCCAGGGCTTCATCCAAGCATCATGTGGTGATGTATCAGCCAACTCAGAATCGCTTCTAAGCCGCGGCCAAAAGGGCAATCTTGTCGCTGTTCTCTGTCGAGATGTCGATGAGCCTCAATCGGAACCCGAGTCTGCACCTCAGACTCAGCCTCAGACTCAACCCAAAAAGGAGCCCGAGCCTGAGAAGACTCAGCCCCCAGCCACAACAACGACCTCTGCTTCTTCTACCAAGGTCTTGAAGAATGTCTTAATTGAGACTGGCCACACTACTTTAGACGACAAGTCAAGCGGTAGTCTGGATGGACCACCCCTGTCTTCAGTGGACGAGGACCTTGCCACCAAGAGCACTGTTCTTGCAATCGATACAGACCAGCCAACTGGCTCTCTTCCCATGCCTGCTCCTCCTAGCATGATGACCTCTGTGACAAAGCCGAGTGCGGCTAGCCACACAGCGGCATCAGCCAGCGAGGAGCCAACCCCTACGCCCACAACGGCTGGTGGTTCTGTTCATGCCCCCAGCTTTGGGTTCATGTGTGCTTCTTTGGCCATGTCTGCTATCATGTACATGGTCGTCAACTAAAGAGAGTTGACTGGAAATTCATTTCAATTTTGAGGGGTGTAGGATCACTGTACTTGTTTGACCGAGGGAGTTAGTAAATTTCTGTAACAACTTGAGATAGAAGTCAACGGAAGTGAGAGAAGCTCACGTCGTTATGCATTTAGATAGCCGGGAAATAACAGCATACCCTTCAAGACCGAATTCGCCTAGACTGGCCTAGGATGCATAATTTGAGAAAGTGGTTATGTGATGTTGAGTGATTTGCCTTGCTCATTGTGATCGAGTAACACATTCGCGTGGCGCTCAGCGATTTCTCGGTGTTCACAACACTCTGTAACACGAAAGATGCAATACTTGATCGCGATAAAATGAAGCTATCGTTAAATCATATTCTTGTGCATTTGCACCACCTGGTGCGTTTTTACCTCTTGGTGACCTCACGTGTGCCCTTGGCCCTTGGCGCCGAGTGACTGGCGAGCCTGGGGTGCATCTCTAGGCCTCATGGCTGCACCAGAATCAGATCTCCAAGAGATATCCAAGACTTGCAAAATGTAACGTCAATCGACCTTTCTTTATGTTGGGTACTCTCTTCACAACGTGCAAGACGTTGTGTGCATGAGACACGATGCCCTCACAAAGTCGTACAGGAGGTTCGCAGAACTCTTTTTAGAATGAGCGGTGTATTAACTTTGCGGTTATTGCTGTGGAGTTAAGAAACCCAGATTCAAGGTGAAAGGAGACTGAAGCTTTGCTGCAAACAGGGTAGCGTGTTTTCTATCGTTCTCACTGACGTCAACAAATCAAGGCGATTGTCAATGGGTTCAAATTTGATCTTGCGGATTTACAGTGACATTGGATGGAGTCTAGGTTGCCTGAGGGATTCTGCCTTCACTTGTAGAAATTGAAGGGCCTGGGCCAAGTGCTCCTGATCTAGACCCCCCAAGAACCCAAACTAGACCGTTTCCAAAGCCGCTTTATCAACCATTGACAGCTCAGACGTTTCGTGACAGATAATAAGCATAAAATCGATCTCGCAGCTCGACAGGGAACTAAGGTTGTCTACGGTTATGGCCGCCGGAGCGGTAAAAAAAAATTAACCTTGATTTGACAGACCCTCACTCAAACCATGTGCGAAAAGCAACAGAGCCTGGGAACTGGGATTCACACAAAAATTTAGTGGAACAGGTGCACAAATCAAGAGAGGAAACAAGAGCCGGGGCGTTTCTCCTTCGGTCGCCTTTTGCAGCGAGAGAGAGGCATGTTTTCGTGGGGTGACGATGCAGCTCGACGTAAATGTTCATCACTGACGATGATCATGCTGCGGATCAGTATATCACTCGAGACGATGAACAAATAACTCGAGATGATAAAACCGAGGTTAGCGCTGCAAAGTCGTCATTGAGGGAATGCTATAGTGCCAAGAAATACAGGTATTGGCCGGAGGGTCTTCAGGTGGTTCTTTGTGTTCTTTTTTCTTCTTCGGGGGAAGAATGTTAAACTCGGGTTGGAGACCGAAGGACAGGATTCTAAATCTTGTACGGAACTGCCGGGGTATGGTGTGCGAACGCTGCTTTTATCGTCTCGGTCTCGGGTAGGTAGTTGGAGGCTAAGCAATCAACGGCTAGCGGCATATCTCATTCATTGGTCCCGTATCATATCATGATATCGCCTGGTTGCTTTTGTGAGACTATCGATGAGGCGTCGTCAGGCTTCGGATGCCATTCTCATCGAAGTTTGATACCAGACAGGTCCATATGTGGGTGATCGATCATACAAGATAACGTATTAGAGAAAGATGTTGAGGCGAGAAGTGGAACCAAACCGTTGCTATTGAAAACAAAGTCATGGCGTTGGACAAGGGAGATGCATGGAGAACAGGACGAGCTGACGAGTAAGACAGGGCTTATTGAGATGTGATCTGGGCCGTTATCGTGAGACTGTATGTATTTGAGTATCGATTTGGAGGGTCGAAACTGGACTGAGCCTATACAAGTATATCTTGGAGCTTGCTTTACAATATCAGGTTCGAAATATTGAATGTAACAACACGATAGACCTCTCAAACCTTGGTACATTGCCGTCTTGTCCGGCTTGGGTGTCGTGAAGATTCTGGATAGAAGCAGCGGCGCATCAAATGGCCCCGCGAGCCCCCACTGAGAGGCTCTTGGCGGTACTTGATCCGACTGGGGCCCCCTGTTCCTTGACCTTGACCTTGTGGTTCACTGGCTGTGTGTGTTGCGTCGTGAGATGGATGGATGGCTGTCGATGGTGACGATCCCCTTGCTCGTCAATGAACCTCGATTTTTGCGCTAGAAGACACCCCCTCCAGAGACACAAATCTCCAGCCGATGAGGTCAAAAGAAACTCCAGTGAAAGCCGTTGGAGATTTTTGAACTTTCATCGTCTTCCATCGTGGCTGTATTCTGTTGAGAATACCTTATCTGCTCTCCAGATTAACTTCGATAAGTCTCAACACGCCTAGACCTTTGTGGCGCCGAGTGGCGTACCATCCCGGCTTCATAGGCATTGTTGCCCTGTGACGACACTGTTCAAGGCCTGTGCCATTTTTGAGCCCGGCGCCGATTGACGGGGATCAAATGGTTCGCTCTTGCGTGTTGATCTCGGACGGCCGTTGAGAAATTCTTTTTCTTCCTTGCCTACACCAACAATTGACATTAGGCCAACTGTTCCCGTTGACGGTCTTCCCCTCTCGTCGCTCTTTTACTACCTACCTACTCCATCTCGTGGACGTTGCGCTTCTCTCGCATACGAGTTGCCAACAACAATTGATCGCGGCGTCGCCGCCCGATTTCCTCCCCCTTGCGATAACGTTGCTTTGATCGCTTCCGAGATCGCGACACTACAAGTATCGAGCGCCGTCAAGGCCAATCGAACGACCGAACCTCTTGTATTCTTATTCCTGTAACCCAACATGGCGTGGAGTCACCTTGACATCACCAAGCCGCACTTGGTGTACATTATCCTCGGCGGTTTTACTTCCCTTTTCATGCTCTGCTCGTCCTTTATCAAGGAGCGCATGTACATTGGTGAAGCCACAGTCGCTACCCTCTGTGGCGTAATATTCGGTCCTCATGCAGCCAATTTGATCAATCCCCAGGAATGGGGTTCGACCGATATCGTTACCGTCGAGTTCTCCCGAATTGTTCTTGTTGTCCAATGTTTCGCCGTCGGTGTCGAATTACCCAAGTTCTACATGGAACGCCATTGGAAGTCTGTTGTCTTTCTTTTGGTCCCAGTAATGACGTTCGGCTGGCTCATTGTCAGTTTGTTCATCTTCTGGATGATCCCTGCTTTGGATTGGCTTGATAGTCTCGTTGTGGCTGCATGTGTTACTGCTACTGATCCTGTCCTGGCATCATCCGTGGTAGGAAAGGGCAAGTTTGCAAAGCGAGTCCCTAAGCATCTTCGAGATTTGCTGTCCGCCGAGTCTGGGTGCAACGACGGAATGGCATTCCCGTTCATTTACCTGTCTCTGTACCTTATTCAGTATAAGCGGGATGCGCAGGATGTGAGCTTCCATTTCGTTGTGTATGTTCTTCTCTACGAGTGCATCTTTGGCGCCATCTATGGTTTTGCTATTGGCTACATCGCTCGCCATGGTATTAAATTCGCCGAAAAGCGCGACCTCATCGATCGAGAGAGTTTCCTGGTCTTCTACTTCGTTGTTGCGCTGTGGTGTGCCGGCTCTGGTAGTATCCTGGGCATGGACGATTTGCTTGTCGGTTTCGCAGCAGGAGTTGGTTTCTCCAACGACGGTTGGTTCGGCGAGAAGACTGAAGAGTCTCATGTTTCCAACGTTATCGATCTTTTGCTTAACTTGACTTATTTCGTCTACTTTGGAACCATCATCCCGTGGTCGCAATTCAACGATGGTCGATTTGGCATGATGGCTTGGCGGCTTGTGGTCATCGCCATTTTTGTTCTTTTCTTCCGCCGGCTCCCTATCATGCTGGCCCTCAAACCGTTTATACCAGACGTCAAAACATGGCGTGAAGCATTGTTCGCTGGTCATTTCGGCCCAATCGGCGTGGGCGCGATCTTCGTTGCGATCTTGGCACGAGCTGAATTGGAGCATGACGAGCCGGTACCTTTGGCGGAGATGCCACCCGAGAATACTGAACATTATGAGCTCATATATCTCGTGTGGCCTATAGTGTGCTTTATGGTTGTCACGTCAATTCTTGTCCATGGTTCCTCAATTGCCGTCTTCACTCTTGGAAAGCGGATCAACACCTTGAGTTTGACCATGTCTTACACAGCTGCTCCCGAAGATGGACCATCTTGGATGAACCGACTACCCCGAATCTCTTCTCAATCCAGATCTCAAGCTAGATCCTTCTCTGAAGTGTCCATCGACGAAGAGAAAGGACCCCAGCTGCCTCCCGATACTCTGGCTCCTCCCAATGGGCCTTACAGTCATCTCTTACGCAGACAGCGAGACCAAGGTGGCAGCCGCTCGTCATCGGTTGTGTCGCGAAAGCGCAAGCATAAGAACTGGGATGACAATGGTCCCGGAGGACCAATTGCTCAGTCCGCAATCTTCCCCCAGCGACAATCATCTACGCCTTTATCCCCTACTGAACAGTCCGAGCAAGAGGAGTCACCCTCGCAAGGCAACACTGACTCAACTTTGGCAGCCGATGATAGCTCAAAGGAGAAGGATACTGACAAGATTGAGAAGGCAGAAGATAGCCCGGCTGGTAGCACCGGCCAGAAGACACCTCCCAAGCCTGTGAACGTATTCGAGGAGGGGCATGATTTGATATTTGAGAACAAGGACGGAGATGTTCTTGATGTCGAACCTGCTCCCGATTCCCACAGACAAGATGAAGACCATGTGCCCATCACAGCCGTTAAGCCTGGCCACGACAAGCTATGGACTATATCGGGTTTCAAGAAGAGGATGGGTGAAGTCTACAACACTGAAATAGAGAAGCGTAAGGAAAAGGGCCAAGATCGACGACACGAACCTGCCAGAGCCTACCAATTTGGAAACACGGTACGTACATTCCTAGGATTGCAGAAAGAGATTGGACTAACAAACCATAGATCATTGTCGAAGATGAGGACGGTGAAGTCGTTAAAACCTATGAGCTGCCCACAACGGAGGGTGAGAACTCAGAAGCTGGTCCCAGCGCCACACCCAGCGAGAAGACAGCCGCCAAACCTGGTTGGACCAATTTTGGAGGTGTTTTTGGAGGCACCAGCTCAAATGAACAGACTAGGAAGAAGTCTATTGCGGAGAACCAAGCAGCTGATGACAAGGCCATTCGATTCACGATTGGCGGTGTTGGTCAACGCATGACTAAGGAGGACTTCATCCGCGAAGTACAGAAGCTGGATTCACGGACAAGAAGGGAGGTTGTAGAGCAATCGTCTGCCTCGCAAGCCGTCAAGAAGGTTGCCAAACAGGACCTGCCACCCGAGATTGCAGTCAAGGCTGCCAAGGCTGCTGAGCATCACTCTGGCGGGAAGGAAAAGGCAACGGAGGCCCCAGCTGCATCTCCCTCCCGACATGCAGGCCCGTCGAACCCATCCAAGCCGTCTGAAGAGCAGGGTGAGACAGCTGTTGAGCGCAGGCGTCGTCTCGCCGTTCTATCGACTCAAGGGGACGATGAGCGCGAGGAGGAGACTGGCGAGACACCCGCTGAAAGGAGGAGAAGAGAGGCTGCTCTTGGTGTAGGCAACGCAGGTGATGACAGTGATGACGACGAGGGCACCGAGAGAGTGCCGCTTAGTCGACGAGGTATCACATTTGCTGATTCGACACGACCCAGCAGGGGAAGAGCTCCGAGGTAGGGGATGATCTCATTTTAGAGCGGCTTTATTTGCATTTTCTTTTTCGCATAGATAATGATATCCAGTATGATTCTACTGATGATAGGGAGGTGTTAATTGCATGGCACATCACATAGCGCATTATATACGAATCATGCCATATTCTGACCTAGATACATGAAATAACCATTACCTATGTCTGCTTCTGTCGAGCCTGATTCCTCTCCGATGTACTCCGTATCCATCATTGCATTGCTGTATGAAGTTTGTAATTGCAATAAGAAAGGACTCGTTCGACATCATGTGTTGAATCACGTGAATACCTTGCTCAGGGGGTTCAGCTCTCAGCTAGACTAGATCTCAAGGCTTTACTCAATACTCTATGTAATTAACTAACGATCATTTAAATTGTGCTTGCTGAGATTCTTTTCTCCGTGGCATACGCCAGAACTTTAACACCCTCTCTCAACACCTCTCCGCCTGACCTGTGAGGCTCAATGGACTCTAGTAATGGCCAGCAAGACTCGCCCCTCTCCATTAGTGCCAACGTCGCGGGCATGCTGACCTTTGTCGTTGCCATTGCTGCAGCATTCTATGCTCGTCTGACATTTCTTCGAAATAGCGACGACGAGTATTTCCGCGTCAAAACATCATTGTCATGGTACAAAACTGAATCCACTTGGCTGGCGGATCTCGTAGGAGCCATAAATGCCCAACATGAAGGTTTCCATACACAGCAACCCGAATATCAGATGTACAACTTTGTTATGGAGGATCTATTGAATCTGGAGCGGCGTCTTCTCGATATTGTCGCTGAGACGGAGGCTAAGGCGAGTGTTGGCGACCAAGGACAATCATGGACACTCATGCCAAGGAATTGGAACGGGCGTACAACAGTGGCCATGGCATGGCTGCCAGTGAGGACAAAAGCTTTGGAGCTAGTGAGGCAGCGAGAAGGTCTGACTGCGAGAGTGCAATTCATGCAAATGAGCATGATCTCATCTCGATTACGAGATCTGGAATCTAGGACGAAATGGCGAGAGATGAAGATGGATGAGAGCTCGCGTAAACTCGAGTCTTTAGTTGAGAGTCAGAGGGATAGGATCCATCGATTAGAAGACCTGGTGAGCCGGTTGACACATCGTGATCGATCCGGCCTCTAGAGGGCCGGGACCTTGACAGATCTCGCAGTCAAGAGCAACGAGTCAACCGAGTCGGCTGAGGTTGGCGGTTCCGCCACAACATCTGAGTTGGGAGACACAATTAAGCTCAAGACGTCCATGAAAGAATAGACTTTGTTTATCGGAAACCGTATCCATTCTTGTAGGCGTATGCAACTGCAATGCATAAACTCGGAAACGCCCAAAGAATGTCCATCTCGACGACCGCCCATACCCATAAGCAACCTACAGGAGGAGCTTGTTTCATGACTGCTATGTATCCGTAATTGTTGCTGATGTGGATGAGGTAGCAGCCGCCTACGGTGCTCGCAGCAAAGAATATGGCTTGACGAACAGTCTCTTGGTATTCTTGAGGAACAAGCGGAAAGAATGACTTGTGGGAGTAATGCGGATGCAAGACGTAGAAGAGGCCGATGAACACTAAAGAAACACCATGTTAGCAGGAGAATCGGTTCAGATTGCAGACATCTTACAAAGCCAGGCTGTAAAAGTCCTTTGGATAATAGCGAACCAATCGACTTCCATCGCATATTGTCGTTGTACTAGGACATCAAATGTAAAGTGCACGGTGGCAATGACACCAGTCCATAGTATTGTCTCAAAGATACGTTCTGTTCGAGGGGACAAGAGGGGACCTTCGCCGTTGAGCTCGCGTTGTCTTCGATCAGCTTCTGCAAAGAGGTCACGGCCCTTTGCGAGATCGACGAGTGTTTCCTTAGTGGGACCAGATCGATCTGGCTGCTGAAGTTTAATGTCCTTAACAGACTTTTCCTTTCGTTGACGGGCCATGATCGGCAGTTGATGGAAGTTGTGTTGTAAGATGAAGCTCTTGGACAACTTTGAGTAAATTCACCTCAGGCTAACGTCAACGTCAATAGGTTGCCCCAATGGGCCTAGCTCATGACGCCGGAATGGAAGCTTCGGGCCCTGCCGTGCTCAACGCCACCACCCAACCTTCTGTAAATTGAGGGGCTAGAGGGGCAATCCTCGAGCTTCAGCTAAGGCATCGGGACAGTCTAGTGAGGCGGTGAACCGTTAGGCTCAGGTCTATGGGGGGTTGCCTTAGCGATTGGCATCTGCGGCCTCGTGAGCTCCTGCCCCTCCATGACCAAGTTTCACTTGTTATTTCTCGCGTCTCGTGCCACTTTTGTCTCAGCCATCACAACTCGTTCATGACCCGGGTCACGACCAGCTTCCGATAGGAGCCAAGTCTTTGATCTTAACAACTCAATTGATCTTTGTGTAGTTTCTAGTACCTGCTCACAGCTCATATAGACCTTGCGCTGCTGTAGCGATCGTCATCCACATCCATCCGATACCCAATAGCCGAAATCGCAGTTCTCTAGCAATCTTGTCGCAAAAGTAACCGTATCACCATATTCGAAGCGAGCGACCGCAGTTATGAACGTTCTTCACATCTTCGCCGGCCTCGCCGTTGTGGTGCCAGGCATCTACATGTTCACTGCCAGCACTGCCCAATCGACCATCAAGAACAAGCGAGTTTGTCTCTTGATCGCGCATCCCGACGACGAAGCCATGTTCTTCTCCCCGACTGTCCTCTCCCTCACACGACCCGAGAACGGAAATCACGTCAAGATTCTATGCCTAAGCACTGGTATGAGCCGACTGCAGCGACCCGTGCTTTGCAGTCGCATCGTGATGCGACTATACAAATTGGTTGAAAACAGTTTTGACTGATGGTGACTTTGGCGTGTTATAGGAGATGCCGACGGATTAGGAGAAGTTCGCAAGAAGGAGCTGGTCAAGAGCGGCCTGGCGCTGGGTCTGCAGAGCGAGGACGATGTTTTTGTGGTCGACAACCCGTATGTTGAATACCTTGGTCACTATCACTGGCACTTACAGCCCAAAAAAACTGACTGATACCTCACTTATAGTACCGACTTCCCCGACTCCATGACGAGAATGTGGGACAAGAACCTGATTGCTCGTCTGCTAGGAAGCACGTTTGCGCCTAAATTTGGCCAGGAGCGTAAGAACAATCTGAAGCCCACTGCCAACATTGACATCCTCGTTACATTTGACAGCAATGGCGTGTCTTCTCATCCCAACCATATCTCTCTCTACCTTGGTGCCAGATCCTTCATCCAGGCCCTTACCACCGCGTCCGAGTGGCCGAGCCCTGTCGATCTATATACCCTTTCCACCGTAGGCATCGTGCGCAAGTACTCCGCCTTCATGGACTTTGTTCCCACGCTACTCTCATCCATTGGTGCCAAGGATCAGGATAAGGAGCGACCCGAAAGTCTGGTGTTCATGAACCAGCTCGTTGGTCGTGGTGCCTATGGCACTGCTTGGAGCGCCATGACACAAGCGCACAGAAGCCAGATGGTCTGGTTCCGCTATGGCTGGATCACCCTCAGCCGGTATATGGTCATCAATGATCTACGTCTTGAAAAGGTTAAACCACAGTAACGAAAACGAAAAGTAGAGCGAAGGAACCGCATGGCACAGGGAGTTTGGACCGTATCTTACATATTCACTATTTGTCTGTACGACCTTGGCGTACGATTTATTTTTGTATCGTACTTGCATGTAAACATGAATATACGATAACAAGGCAGGATGTCTAGAATGCAAAATACTCGATGGTTGGGGTCTGGTAGTACAAGCATGAAACATTGGAAAGATATTATGCATTACGAATACCATGACCTGGTGGCTCAAGGATTCCGTCTACCTAAACGCCTGGAAGAAAACATCATTTCTGCGGAGCTCATATCTCACTAGGTCCCCTTGATCGGCTTCTTCTGCATAACCTGTTTGAACACTTGCAGTGCAGCCTCAGGTTCTATTCCTTTGTCAATCGGGAATCTTGGGGCGATGTCAGGGGTACTCACGATAATATGGCACCGAATGTCCGGCCTCCCAGACCTTGAGGAAGGACAGATTCTCTACCGTCTTGTATCGGCCATGGGCTGTGCCGTTGACCGTGTAGTTGCTGAAGGGCGCTGCTACAAACTTCTTCTGGCCAGGCCACTCGAGCGCATAAGATGCCCATAGAACACCCTCCCAGTTGCAGATCCAATCTGTGAGAGTAAATCAGTTCTGTTCTACTTGTGTCACCAACTTCCCACTTACCAGTATCTCCAGCCCACAGAAGCGTGTTGATGCCACGCTTCACAACGTCTGCCAAAGGCCCGACATATGAGCGCGCACCTGTACCATATCAGCATTAATCCTTAACTTCGCCGTCGTAGGGGCACTGACCATCCCCAGTCGTCACCATGTTTGCATAAACTGTGTCACTGCACTCGGCGAAACGGGTGTTGGCTCCAATCGCATCCATAACCTCGGCCCGTGTGAGATACTCAAGGAACGTCTCTGGCGGGTCAACATCATCCCTGCCGATACGTACATCGTAAACGTTGAAGTCGGTTCTGCCTGCAATCTCGAGGTTGGTGTACATCTGGGTGTTGCATGCATCATCAGCCTCTGCGCATTCATCATCTTGACCCTCAAGTTGGGTACAGTTGTTGATGACGGGTAGACAGTATTTATCGTAGGCATCGATGAAACGAGTGAGAAGTTTGTCGCTAAGAATCTGTTTGTAGGGGTTGCGGTTGGCATATGTGGCGTAGGATTTGAACTGGCGCTTCGGATCGATCCAGCCATTGTTGATGCCCAACGCTACCATATCGATCTTGTGGCCTTCAGCATCACCCTTTTCGATTTGGTCATTCTTCTTGAGGAAGTAGTCGGCAAATTCAGGGCCGTAGTGTCCACCGTAGGATTGCGTAAAGAGACCAAACTCTCTGGATTTGTATTTGGGAAATCGGTCCAGGAAGACTTGCATAAATTTCCAGATATAAGGGGCAGCTTGTGCTGTAGAGTTGACATCTTCGGTTCCAACACTGAAGCCAGTACCGATTGGCTGATCGATGTAGAGCATGTTCGCGTACTCGTTCCAGGAATGAGGGTTGAGAGATGGTTCAGTGTCGTTATTGACAAAGTGGCAAGGCCCATGCTCCGTGAAGAGTCCTATCATTGAGGAACATCCAGGACCCCCGTTGAGCCAGATAGCGAGGGGGGCCTTCTCAGCATTGTGACGAGCTTCGAAGAACCAGAACCACATGCTATGGTTCTTCCCTGCATCAATTTATAAGCAAGGACCTTAGGGCATCAAGTAGGATCAGCTTACCAACAGACAAGTATCCAGAGTATTGGCCAACACCAGGTGTCGTCTCGCAGATTCCTGAATTGGTCACATACTTGAGCTTCGAATTGGTAGCGGCATGTTTGAAGACAGTAAGTCCATGGCGTTCCAAGGTTCTGAACTGTCTACTATCAGGAGCAATACCACCGAAAGCACTGACCGATCCAATGAGGCCTACAAGAGCCGTCGAGATAGACGAGAAGCGCATTTTAACGATGTTGTGGGATGACGCCCCTTTAGCCTACGCAGGAACAAACAGAGGTAGGAGTTTATCTATTTATAAAGTCAAGCATCCTGCCCTGCCCTGCCCGCTCATTGTGGGACGAGATCCTGGTTACTCGTCGTTGTCAGGATCTACATTCTAGGTTCTACAATAAAACGGGCATTGATGGTTCAAGTGTTTGGTTTTATTAGGCTAGACTGTTTCTCCGATTGATTGCAATGTTCCAAATATGTTGTGACGTGCACCTAAAAAGGATGCGCGCTTGGACGGATGTGTCCAAGCATGGTAGCTCCGTTGCTTCAGATTTCGGTGCATCGCTTTTTGTTACTTGGTCTGTGGACATACGGCGGATTTAAATTGTCCATAGTATAAAGGACCTGGAGGAACGCGAATGTAGTCTAACTCAAACATTGGTTGTGATCGTACGTTGAGGAAACATTGCCCTTGTCTTGTCTATCAATAACAATTCCTTAATAGGTCTGATCGACAGGGGATCATCTACTGAAAGGGATATTCTAGCTGCAGAATCCTACCTAGAGAATGCCTTCACTTCAAGACCGAGCATTTCTCCCTTCAACCAAAACGAATCAGAGCCATGACTACATGCCGGGCCAGGATCTACCTAGTCAATAATGACTTAATGTGAAAAGCGAGCGATCCGAGCGGGTGAAACGATACAGCAAGCAACCTGAGAGGCTATACAAGCGGCAGTTTGCAGGTTCAACAGATAAAATCTGATGGATTGTTTCACAGCATGGATCAGTATTTATTAATTGTAACTTGACGCCTATCTTGAATATTTTGTTCAACTTCGACACTGCAGATTGCTGTTCATGTGAAAAATGAACACGATTTATACATATATGGATACGATGCACCATTTGTGATACACAGTAGTTAGGGCATCCTGGGAGGATCAATGAGATTTGGTCCAGTAGTGTTTTGCCTATTCAACAACTATACCAACAAAGAATCCTGGCGGCGATATTGATGTTTGGTGGCCCAAGTGTTGAGTCTCTATAGACGCATATCCCAAAGCAGTTGACAATAGGTCAGCTTCTCAGCTAGGCGCCATTTCCCCTCTCCTACAATAATGAACCACATCTCTCGTATCTTCATCCCATCAGTGATATCCTAGAAACCCCCGTTCAGTCAAAATGTTTTCCGGTGATCTCGCCTATGTACGCCCAGCTACAGCGCACAAGCGGCGAAATGCCATGCCTATCGCTCTTCGTGACATGAAACCTGCGAGAACACACGAGACTCCGGTTGAGTGCTACACTCCAGACGAGGACACGAGCCACAAAGAAATCACCGAGCGAATGCTGCATCAGAGAAATGGCTTGACAGAAGGTCAAGAAGCCACGATGTACACACTGAAAGCTCAGTTGCACGACAACGCCTTGTCCACAGCCTAAGCACCACTTGGAACGCAGGCTTTTACTTGTGGGCGTACAAACACCTAGCTTCTATTTGTTCATCCTCAGCATTGGAGCGAGATCTTCGATTCATATCCTGAGGCTGTTTCTAGACATCCTTCCGCTTGGCTTCAACCCGTTATACTCCCTACGGCCCTGTTCCTTTTCACAACAAGGAGAAAGCGCCAGTAAGAGATTGTCGGAGGATTTCATCAGCAGAACAGAATCACAGCGACACTCTCATTCATCAAAGGACAGAAATCGAAGCACCTGCGTGCTACACCGGTTCCTAATGTTGGACGTCAATAGGTGGTCGCTTTGTATATATCGATTTTCAGTAATGTATACCCACAGCAAGGATTCATAGCTTCTCATCCAAGAGAAAACAAATAATAGTTTCAACGTTGTTTGGATTGATGGTCACCTACGCTCCAGTTTGCGTCATTGGACTGCCCTTTCACACGGGTTCAATATGTGAATGGATGCACCAAATATCTGGTTCGTTGCTATGGTCTCAATACGTGACTGGGAAGTCTTGGTTCTTAGATCAGCTAGGTATCGAATGGATATCAGGTGGAAAGGTATTTCATGAAGTAGTAAAAGAACACTCTGTGATAGGAGCCATGGATGCAATATTAATTACGTTTTTCACAATGGGAAAGACTCAGCTTATCCTTGAGGAGTAAGAAAACCATGACCTCTAGCTGAGGTGCCGAGAACAGTTAGTAGTCTCGAGGCTTATTAAGTCTCCGATTGCTTAGGATGGAGGCTTACTCGTGAATAATAGCTTTCCTGCCTTCCAATTTCCCTCAGACCATGCCAGAGTCTTGCGGCGAGGACGGATCGTACATCCGAGTTCGGGTGTCTAGAAATAAGCATAAATTATTAAGATAAGCTTCTCGACAATCAGAAAGCCAAGTAGGTATATTTAGCCGACGTGTCGATACTGGTCTCTTGCATGGATCGTTTTGATGTGCCCAATTGGAAAGAGATGATGTCCATTAATAAATCTGCGACTGATGCCTCAAGACCTCAAGATTCTCCAATGTCAAAGATAGACAAGGTCGGATATTATTTATGCGGCCGAGTCATTTTCCTTATCTCCCCCGACTTTATCAGCCACCCCGCGGGGAGCGTTGAAAGCCGGGCCGGCCAACCAGCAGCGACTGGGAGTCCGCTATTGGCATGACGTGTGTTGGTCCGCAGTGAAAGCGACTGGGGTTAGAAGGTTAACTTTTGGCAAGACAAGGATAGGGAAACCGATGTCTCCAATGAGAGGGGTTTGTGTAATTCATGAAGAGACTTCCTTGAGCTTGTTCAGGAACATCATATGATTGTTTGTCTTTTTAAATTCACGGTTACATAAGTAGGTATCTTGGGACTGAAAACGCAGTCTGTCAATCATCTCTTGGCAATGACGTTCTTGTGGATTTTAAGCATTGAAAAGAATGAGCTGTTTGAACCCGCAACCTGTTGGCGCTCGTCCTGATAAGATGGAAGTGAAGAGGATGGACTGGGCAATAGAGAAAAGAAAGGACAGAATAACCCAAGTCAAGCATGTAAGACAGAGCACGCACATTGAGGAGAGACCTGAAAGGGAGTCAGAGTCAGGGCCAAGGGAGAACAGTGCCCTCGGGGAGAAGCCCATTGCATGGCAAGTGCAAGTGCAAGTGGAAGTGAGCAAACCACAAACTCACCCCAAAGCCCAAACGGAAGGTGCACCCCGGACGGGAAGTCCCCCCCCCCCTACTCCTTGCGCTTTCCACTCAAATTGTCAGGGATATTGTCTTTTCCCTGCGTGGATTGCCTGGATTGTTTGGAGAAAGAGGGGCCATGCCGATTTGTTTGAGCGTTTTAGCGGAAGGTGAAGCTGCTGTTTCCTCAATCCCAACCCCCAGGCACGCGTACCCAAGTCTCCACGACTTTTCTTCAACCTCCATATCTTGGCTTTGCTACAAAGTTGATTCTGCCGGAGATAAATCAAACACCGATCCCTTCGTTTCCAACTCTTTCATCCCGCGGAATGTGATTCTTTGCTCATGATAACGAATACACTTTGAGAAGCTGCTGATCACTGTCGTTGCTTTCATCTTCATCTCCACCTTGCATTACACTGAGTTATTGGCGGTTTGACAATATTCATCTCTGACGACTCGATTCACGAACTACTGCGATCATCTTCTCGACATTCTTATTCGATCTGTTATCTGGTCCTTGGCTTCTACTTTATCTTATTTCTCAACAATACTGCAACAAAATACTGTTCCGGTTGTCTATCGTCGATCCCCCAACGCCGCTCCTCCGTAGCTGCCGCTCCGGTTCAACTTTCGGATCACCCGGACATATGAGCGACAACTGCCACTTCCTCGATTTCTCAGGTGTCCCAACTTACTCTCATTTCTGCGATCGGCCAAGCATATCAAGAGAATTTTAAGCTTAATTCTCGTCCAATTCACTTGCTTACCCCCATATTGGCCTTGTAAGATCCCGATCTCGGCATCATGCCTATCTCACCACTATGGGTTCTTTTGCCCCGCGGCGACCATTCCTCATCGCCAGAGAGCGATGAGTCTTCGTCTTCAGACACCACGGGAAATGTATATCCTTCAGATTCATTTGCAGATGACCTGTTTCGCGATAAGTTCATGAGCATCGCCAAGGGAGGCTCCAATGGGGAGAAAATCATGCGTGGCTTTCTGATCGGCCTCGCCATTGGCCTGGTCGTCGCATGCTTTGTTTGCTGTTGGTACCCATGCTGTCGACCACGACTCCAAAATCAGCGTCGAAGACAACGAAGGCGCCGAGGACCCCCCGCAGCAGATGAAGAAGAAAATGCAGAAAGTCGTGTACCTCCTCCTGCATAGCGTTGACCACAACCGGATCATGGATATGGGGAGGGGGTTTGGCTTCGGCAAGTTGACGCTTTAACCGAAAATAAGGTGGTGACCGTTTCACTTGTGATAACTTTCGAAAAACGACCTTGATTGAAGACAGCCTGCAAGATCGATATGACACGATACGAATACACGAATAAGCGCAAGAAGACTATGCATAGAGTTGCGAACCATCAGCTTTGAACACATCGCTCAGCACCCACGGGTTCATTTACAATGCAACCGATAGGTCAGATGAACGTGTTGTATGGCCGCGAGCCCGAAGAAGGGCCTTGCACATAAGTACTGCAATTACTCCTGCCAGGCCATGTTCAGATTTCGTGTTGTTGGTCTGGCATGAGGGAGCCTGGGGAAGCGCGACGATAGCTACACATAACCAGGGGGCCTTTGCAACCGAGGGGAGAGGAAGAGGCCGAACATACTTAGATCATTAAAGGTGGACTATGACATGAATTCCAGGAAGGCGCACCAAAAAGGACATGGCATTGAATTTGCATTGGATACAAGGCGTTCAGGGACGATGTATGCATTTGGGACTGTTTAAAGGCTACACCACAGCCGGCGTGGACTAGCATATGGAATTTTGGGCATCTCACGGCGCTTTCGCAGTCTGTTAGACAAAGAGAGGAGAGTAGAGAGTATTAGTTCTCTACAATAACAAATCATACCCTGTATATTTAATAATGTGATACTTGCACACGCAGTGGAGTGAAATATCAGATCCAAAGCTGACGCAAAGGACGAGGCTCAAACGATCTGCTTCTCATTGGACGCGCGTTTAAAGATGGATGAACATGCTTAATACTCTCAGCATCACCCACTGGTAGAGTCGCCATTAGAAGCCGACCCCTGAGGCCAGTCCTCGGACAGTCGCAATCCTATATATAAACGCGACAGGGTGCAGGACTAGAATAGTAACACTTGAGCGACACCAAGGTAAAGAATCTGCACAGCCTCTTTGAGTGCCTAATGTAGTAGGTATCGGTTGTGGCGTTGGGCGGATTTGGTACATCACTAATGCGAGACCGAGCACTCGTAGTTTCGATTAGCGAGTAGCGAAGTAAATAAATAATTCAAGTAAGTACATGAATGTTGTTTGTCTCTATGCTATTCAAGAATAATTCATTCCCTTGGATCTAAAGTTATTATTTGTTATCTGATTGTCTTTATACCCATTCATCAGCCAAGTCTTCAAAGTCCTTGTGACCCTTCCCGTCCCGATCAGTCACAAGCTGTACTGTACTGTATGGAGCTGCTTCAAGGCAGCCCCGCCTCCAAGTCTCAGCCTGCCGCGCAATTGTCTTGTCTGTCGGACTTTTCCTTGCAACTTCGTATAACCATCTCTCTTCCTCAAACTCTTTCTTGGGCCATTCCTGAATCACAAGCGACTCACTTCTTACGACTTACACCCTCTTATACTTCTTGTGTTACACCCGACGGGTTACGACGTCATCCCACGTATTAGCTCTGCGACACCAAGTCAACAATCGCATTGAGCTCTAGACAACCAATACAGTTGGCAAGATGCTTGACGAAAACCTCCCGACGTATCGATTCAAGACCTCTTCAGAAAATCCACTCAATAATATTCTCTACTTCACACACAATGGATCAGACCCCGCGCCCGAGTACCTCATCAAGCGACCGTCGCCTTCCGAAGCCAATGGCCAATATGCGCTCGGCATATTCGACTCTCAGAACACATCTGTGATATACGCAGAGGTCGATGTCAAGCCTGACTGGGTAGCGCCCACTCTATCTGCCGCTGAAATCCGCGCGCAAAACGGAAACCAGCCGCCCAAGACACCTATCATCCCAGATACTTTTGCGGTTTCGTTGTACAACCCCGATCAGGCTATACCCGTCAAGCAGCAACCGGGAAGTTGGGGAAAGACGGGTGCTTGGGAGTTTGAGCTTCCCGAGAGATCCTTCAAGCTACCCAGTGCTAGCCAGATTGACCAGGAGGATCGTCCATCTCTGGCCGAGTTGGTTCCCAAGGTTGTGTTTCGCTGGAAACGTGATGGTCGTCTGAGCAAGGATATGACATGCTATATGACAGGACGAAATGTAAGTGGAAAAAAGAGCAAGGAACCCGATATTACGGTGGCATTTTTCCGTGCCAAGCATGACTCGACTTTGACCATCTATGAACCCAACATGGCCCGCGTTGAGATCGAAGATAGAAGGGGTCTTGAGATTGCTCTTCTTATGAGCGCCGAGACCATCAAGGACCTGTATCTGAACCCTAGCCAGGATCCTTTCCACCTACAAACCCCATCCAATGGCCAGCGTCGCCAGAACTCTCGCCCAGCAGCAAGTTCCTCAGCAGGCCCAACAATGGCGGGTGCTCTTGATAACAACCGTCCACCGTCACCTCATCGTGCACAAGCATCGCCACAGCAGTCAAGCAGCCAAGCTCAGCGAGAAGCCGAGGTCGAAGCGGAAACACGACGCTTACAAGCAATGGTCGCAGAAGAAGAGCGCAAAAGATGCGAGCATGAAGCGCAAGAGGAGGCGGAACGCAAGAGAATTCAGAAAATGCTTGAGACAGAGGAGCAAGAGCGTCGGAAGAGAGATGCTGAGGTCGATCAAGAAACAGAAAGGCTCCGTCGAGAATACGGCATGGCTGGGCAAGACTTCCAGAGTCCCACGAGCCCGGGTCACCCATCACCACCCTTGCCTCCAAGACCGCAGTTTGCGTCAGGCGCATTGAACCCCCCAAACAACCTTCCCCAAAGACCCAACAGCGTTGGGCCAACACCGTATGGCGCTCCTCAGCCAAGCTTTGCTCCTCCTCCTTCGCAACCTCAGCCAGGCCCCAGTGAGAACGGAAAGAAACGTCATGGTTTGGGTGGTCTACTGCAGGGTCCCTATGCTGGACCAGCGGCAGCAAGTGTCAGTGGTTTCTTCAGCAGTCGAAAGGACGAAGAGAAGCAGAAGAAGGTTCAGAAGAAGCGAAGCGTGCACTTTTAAGTTTGAGGTCAGAAGAAATTATGTAGTGTCTTCATGCGTCATGGATGGAGTTTTAAGGGATATGCGCGCAATTCATGGGGGATATACCAAAGATCTGGAATAGCATTATGAATGAGAAATGATTTCTTGATAACCTCATTCTGTACGCCATCGTATCTAACCGATGTAGCCTTCCTATATCCCATAGACAATGTTTTATCTAGTTCCGGCCGAAGATATAACTCCCCCATTTGGACTTTTCTAGTGAGTTTCCGCCCATTTCTTAAACCAATCTAGTGCTTCAGGGTTTGCAACGCTGGCATTAGTCTTGACATTCATACCAGAAAGGATCTGTTTCACTGCGACCTCAATCCTGCATTGAATGTTAGCATCACACATCCTACGGATATTCCTCTAAGGGGTAGACTTACTTCTTTCCATTGCCAGTCTTGGGGACGCCGCCTCCGCACTCCTCCACGACGCCAGGTACATGTCTAGGACTCAACTCAGACTTGATCTTGGACTTGATCCTTAGGCGTAGGTCATCACTGAATTCATGTCCAGGTACCATCACCACAAAGAGACATACAGTCTCGTCTGAGTCTGTCTCCCGTCTACGTCCAACGCAAACTGCATCCTCGACTTCAGAGGCGAAGAAGCGTGTGAGAATGTTATAGATCTCGGCTGAGCCGAATCTCACCCCTGATGGCTTTAGCACACCATCTGATCGTCCAAGCATGACGAGACTGCCGGTTGCAGGGTCGGGAATCTTGACGAAATCTCCGTGGTGCCATACTGCACCCTCGATGCCGCAGATATTTTCGAACCTCTCAAAGTAAGCCGATTGATACTTGGCCTCGCCGCTGGGACCGAAAAAGGTCAGGGGCTGGCAAAGGAAAGGTTTGATGCAGACAAGATCACCTGGCTCATCGGCCTTGATGGGCTCGCCCGTGACAGAGTCAACAGCACGGATAGCCATACCAAGACCAGCGCACTGGATCTCACCAACGCGAACAGGGAGTAGTGGGCAAGGCGCTCCGAATAGTGAGATAATGTCTGTTCCACCGGTAATCGAGCCGAGGTTGATATGCTTGGGGAAAGCTTCATAGACAAACTTGAAGGTCGATGGGGGGAGAGGTGAAGCAGTGGAGTAAATAGCCTGCAGATTTGAAAGATCAATCGACTCGTCACGGGCAGGATAAACGTTATTGGCCTCTAGTGCAGTCAGGTAGGCGGCTGAGGTACCGAAGTGAGTGACCTTGAGGTCAGAGAGGAGGCGTGGGAGTGAGAGATGACCATGGGGGCGGAAAGGAGAGCCAGAATAGACAATTATGGTAGAGCCAACGGCAAGAGCTCCGATGCTCCAGTGCCACATCATCCAGGAGGTGGTCGTATAGTAGAGCATTCGAGATGAGGAGTCGAGTGAGCAATGAAGAAGATGCTCCTTCTTGTGCTGCAGAAGCGTACCTAAAGCTGTATGAACAATGGCTTTGGGGAGGCCAGTTGTGCCACTGGAGTACAGAACGTAGAGGGGATGAGCTGGAGGGAGCTGCTCGAACTTCAAGGGGTCTTCAGAAGCAGACTCGAGCATCTTGGCGTAATCAACAGCCAATACTCCATGCTTCTCAAGCTCCTCAAGACCAAGTCCACCAGAGCTGATGTTGTTAATCACAACTACTCTCTCAAGCCCCTTGTCCTTCAACGCAGCCACAATCTCAGTCGTCTTTGCTACACTGGACCACTCCTTGCCGTTGTAGACTGTGCCATTATCGGCAAATAGCACCTTGGGCGCAATCTGGTTCAGACGGTCCAGGACAGCTGAGACACCATTATCAGGACTTATACCGGTCCAAATGGCGCCGACTGAGGCGGCAGCAAGCATAGCAACCAGCGCTTCAACATGGTTTGAGACGAAACCCGCAACAACATCATTAGGCTCAAGACCAGCTGCACGCAGGGCATTAGAACAACGACGGACTGCCTCACGCAGCTCGGCCCATGAAGTAGTCACTGTGGAGTTTGCCAACTCGGTAACAGTGATAACGGCTGGAGCAGTGGGCTCGGGAAGTGGAGAGGTTGCGGGAAAGAGGAGGTTCTCGGCGAAGTTAAGACGTGAGCCCGAGAAGAAGTCTGGTCGGGGGTACATGGGAGCATTTTTAGGAAGGACCTGGAGAGGTGTTTAGTTGAGTTCTGGAGTTGTTGAGCTCATCTTAAGCCTGGTGAGCCTCTCACTTGAGACGCCCTTATCATAACTTGGCTTCATACCTCTTCAAAGGGCTTTGATGCTGTAACACCAGCAAAATGCCAAACCTCCTCCCAGAACTGAGCAACTTCATCGATAGACCACTTGTATAGTGCTGGGTAACCATCGAGACTTAAACCATGCTTCTTGTTCACATGCTCAAGAAACTTCCACATGTGAGTGGACTTTGGATCCGAATGCCTCCAGAGGACATTATCATCAGAAGGAGGTGCCGCAGCAGAAGGTGTAAGTTTGTCAATCGACATGACGGGCATTGGAACGAAAAATAAGTGAGACTGAATGAAAGGTCAATCGAGTCCTCGGAAAGACGATTGTTGGGGAATAGTGACGATTCCGAGGGAGTTGAGATGCCAATGAGACGATGGCGTGTAGGAAGAAATATACACAGCCAGGGGAGAGATTAAGTGGTCTACGGGAGCCAAGATGAAGCAAGAGAGATACTGTTTAATTGTTGAGAAGACTGTATTCTTATCCCAACGCTACGGACTTGGGATTCCGTATTTCCAGCACAGCTCGGAATCTTTCTCTAATGGTCCAACCGCTGAAAGCCGTCCCCTCCCGTTCTCGGCTGCCCGCCATCGAGCCCCGTCTCTTACCCTACCCCGAAGTGGCTGTGGTGGGGGAGGCTGAGGCCATGCATGATGTGTGGCTTGTCTCAAGCTGAGGATCCAAGGGGTTTCCATCATGACAACTATTGATGGACTTTGATAACTTAAATGGTATTGTAATTGCTCAAGACATACTAATTTCGCAAGACTCCTGAGCTGTGAGTTGTCACTTTTATTCGTAAATGACCACTGTCATTGTCGAGCTAAACGAGATGCCATCACTTCGAATAAAAGGAGAGCACGTTGCGGTATCTTCAGAAGAAGAATCAACGGTGACTCAAAAGCAAATAACGGGTACGCAACATAACGTGATTGTCAAAGCGCAAGGCAAAACTGAATCAAAATCACGTTGTATGGCAGTTTGGCGAGATTAGGTAGTGAGTGCATTGCTGGTTGCCTCGGTACGGTCTAAGCTTAGCTGCCGGACTGTAGCTAATTAAGGTAGTAGGGAGAACTCGGCATATGTTGGTCGATCGTCCCGAACCGCCTTGAATCCGAGATGATCAGGCCTCGATAGTCTACTCAGCGCCTGTTTGAAGAATGTTGACTTCGCATGGTATGGCTGAGTGACCAGAATGCAGTAGGCCATGATAAGATGGGAAGTAGTAGTACGATACTTGATATCTCGAGCCTCCTCAACTCGAGAATGCGAAAAGTCAATCCGAATATCACGAAACGATCCTCACGGACCGTGTGCATTAGTCGCAGTTCTGGGCTGGAAAACAGCTGGCGGTGAAGGTCTTTTGGCATTGGAGGATCTTGTTCATCTTTGTTAAATAGATGGATGGTATGCAGGGCTTTGCAGCATCTTTTATCTGGCCATTGATGTCGGTGTGCAACAACAAGCGCTAAAAAGTAATGCAATCCATCGAGACTCATGTCAACCGTACATACACAGCTAAACACAGCATCGTTGGCTGCAAGTGTGTGCACTCGGCTGCAGTAGCTTGTTCTGGGGGAGAAATCCTAGCCCAGGTCTCGATATGAATCACCAACAGTTATCAAGGTAGGGAGGATGAAATACGGATACAAATTGACTAGCGAGGCGACCGGTCCGAAAGTTAAAAAACGTTCAAAGACTTGATATGCCACGAGAGTGAGTGACGAGACTCTTCCCGAACGAGGGAGCTTGAGCCTTGAAGAATAATGCCATCATCGTCGCCGGGTGCGGCGGAGATTTTGAGAGCTTGGCAGGTAGGTCTTAAAATAATCTGTATACTAAAATGCCGCAAATTACAGTATTACTAACTTCTAACGTCTTAAAGGGTTGATTTTAGGCTTAAAAAAATTATCTTTTTAATAGAATATATTTTAATTACTGACTAATTATATATCCCTTATTATTTATATAATCTTAAAGTTATTAAGGTATAGGATTAATTTACTTATTAATTATAAATAGCTTTAATTTATTCTAGCTTTTCTTAATAAGCTTAATTAAAGTATTTATATTTTAATAAAAATAATAATTAATATATACTTTTAGGACTTTTTAGATATTTTTAATAGAAAATAAATTAAAACTACTA
>LTDI01000757.1:0-39928 GCA_001654545.1 Fusarium agapanthi
GGGGGAGAGGATGGTGTTGGGGGGACAGATTACTTTGATGGGCTTGAGGCAGCCTTGGTTGAGGGGGATGTCGCCTTTGGAGATCATGGAGCGGAGGCAGTACTTTGAAGATGTCAGTTGAGGTCAATACTAGGAGGTTGCAAACTTACCATGATGACAGAGTATGAGCATGTTGGTGGCGCATTGAGGTTACCAGAGTGTTCGGGTCCAGTGCCAGTAAAGTCGAAAACAGCATCTCCAGTGTCTTTGTCGATGGTAACCTTGAGCTTGAATGGGATACCATCGTCGTTATACTCTGTCGCTTCAAGAACACCACCCTCATGCTTCACAGCAAATTGCTTAAGGAGATCGCGCACAGACTGAGCAGCGTTGTCCTGAATAGCATGCATGTAAAGCTGAACAACAGGCCAAGTGAACTCCTTAATAAGTGCTCTGATCAACTCAATGCCCTTCTGGTTAGAAGCAACCGCAGCCTTGAGATCAGCGATGTTCTCCGTCAGAGTACGAGTACCGCTACAGCCAGGATACGAAGCGGGTTCGTCGTAGAGATGCTTGATCAAACCAGCTTCGTCAAAGGCACCCTCGTTGATCATCTTGAAGGACTCGATAGCGGCACCTTCTTGCCAGAGTTCAGTGGAGTTGGGAGGCATGGAACCAGGGACGATACCGCCGATGTCTGCGTGATGACCGCGATTGGCGACAAAGAAGATGATCTCCTTGGGGTTCTCTTCATCGTCGAACACGGGCGTGATGGTGGTGATGTCGGGGAGATGAGTACCGCCGGCTTGAGGATGGTTGCTGATGATGACATCGCCGGGCTTCAATTCACCAGCCTTGTATCGTTGAGCTTGGTATGCGATGGCTGTGCTCATGGAACCAAGATGACTGGGGACATGAGGGGCGTTGGCGACAAGACCACCGTCGGCAGAGAAGATGGCACATGAGTAATCCAATCTCTCCTTGATGTTGACAGAGATCGAGGTCTTTTCCATGGTATGACCCATCTGCTCAGCGACAGTCATGAAGCGATGTCCGAAAACACTCAGTGTAACAGGATCAACAGTCTCAGTGGCAACACTCTGCTTCTCAGCCTTGTCAACCTCAAGGATAACATGCTCGGGGAGAATGACACCTTTGCTGAGATGATCAACCACGATCGTCTGGGTCTTGTCGATGATCATTGCAGGACCCGTGATGTGAACACCAGGAGACATGGACTTGAGCTCATAAACAGGAGTTTCGGTCCAGCCGTGGTTCTCAAAGAAGATCTTTCGAGAGAAGATGGGTGTAGGGACGGGAGTAAGACCATCGGACTGGTACTTCTTGAGCTCTTGGAAGGGACTGGAGATGTTGATGACGCGGGACTTTCCTACACTTCGAACACGAACGTCATCGATGAGGATGTTGCGCGATTGAGAGAAGCCGAACTCTTGGGTATGTCTAGCAGTAAAAGCAATGCCTGCATCTCCTACATTCTCTGATACAGGGATCATGAGAGAGGTGTCGCTTCCCTGGTAGCGCATGTTGAGGAAGTACTCATGCTCAGTAGTCTTGACGTCGAAACCCTGAGACTCAAGGCCCTGGGCACCTTTGGAAGAGAGGGACTCAAGACGGGCTTTGATCTCGGGGACGACTTCTTCGGAGAAGGTGATGGCGGAAGGCTCTTGGTTCTCGACAACGACATCAGCGAGAGCCATGCCGTAAGCGGACAAGATACTGGAGTAGCAAGGGATGATGGCGCGTTTGATGCCGAGATCCCGAGCGATGAACACAGCATGCTGACCACCAGCACCGCCAAATGAACCCAAGTTATGGCTTGAAGCGCCGTACCCACGACCTTCACTGAGTGTTCGAATGGGTCGTGTCATTGTCGCATTCGCAATGGCAAGGAAACCCAGTGCCAGAGTCTCGGGTGTGAATGGTTCACCACCCTCCTTCTCCTTGTTGACGATGTCTGTAAGAGCAGCGAACTTGTCTCTCACAACATCCCGATCGAGTCGGCGAGGGAAGAAGTCGGGAATAATTCGACCAAGGAGGAAATTAGCGTCGGTGACTGTCAAGGGACCGCCTCTGCCGTAACATGCAGGACCAGGATTGGCACCAGCGCTGCTGGGACCGACTTTGAGAAGGCCGTTCTCCCAAGACAGGATTGAGCCACCGCCAGCAGCGACTGTGTTGATGTCCAGTTGAGGAGTCTGGATAGTCACTTCGGCCAGGGTGTTCTCAAAGATATGCTCCAAAGCACCAGAGTATCTCGCGACATCTGTACTAGTGCCGCCCATATCGAAACCCAGAACGGGAGTACCGTCGGCATCGTCGTAGCATGTCCTCGATAGACCGACGACACCACCAGCAGGACCACTAAGAACACCCCTCAATCCAGTGAACTTGGACCAGCTTGTCAAGCCACCATCAGATTGGCAGATGAGGAGCTTGTTTGCACTCTCATCTTCTAACTGGCCCTTGAAGTTCTTGCGGAAGCCATCCAGGTAGGCAAACGTCATTGGTGTAAGGTAAGCGTCTGCCACGGCTGATTGACTGCGCGGCACGTACTTGGCCATGGACTGCAAAACCGAAGAAGCGGAGACTTTGAAGCCCATTTCTTCAGCAAGTTTTGTTACTTGTAACTCGTGGTCGGGGTATGTGTATGAGTGCATGAGACCAATGGCAAGGTTCTTGAAACCTTGAGCTTTGAGTTCTTCAAGATCGGCGCGGACAGCCTCAAGATCTGGCGTCTTCATGATCCTGACAACTTCTCCTGTTTGACCGACAACAAGCGCTGGATCTGAGGAGACGTTGATTGGGCCATTGGAAGGAGCTTCGCTCGCGCCCTCAATGGTGACTCGTTCATCAATCTCCACGACAGTTTCGTAAAGTTGCTTCAAGCGACGGACCGAAAGATCAAAGAGATCAGGCCTAGCCTGGTTTCCGATGAGAAGAACATCTCGGAAGCCCTTTGTTGCAAGGAAGGCTACGCGATCACCCTTTCTTTCGAGGAGGGCATTGGTAGCAACTGTAGTGCCCATGCGAATGGACTCAATCGGCGCAAGATCTAATAATGAGCCCTTGGGTATTGTTGTGTCTAGGGCGGTCTCTAAGATCTGGCGAATGCATTCTGTCGGAGCGTCGTCGTACTCATCAGGACACACTGAGAGGATCTTGAAGACGATGTGCTCTTGTCGACCGGGGACTTCGGCCCAAGCATCTGTGAAGGTGCCACCACGGTCGATGGCGATGCGGATGCCTTGAGATGACATTGTGAGGATAAGATGAAGTTTAGGGAGGGAATAGAGTGTGAATGATGGGAGAGAGATTGAGATGAGGATGATTTGATGACATGGTTAAGCTTGGACGGCTTGAAGCTATATTATATTAAACAATCCGGGGTACATTTCTCCCACGCCCTCAATGTGTAAGTGGAGTGGATTCGCTATCATCGCCCTCAACAGCGTTATTGGTCAGAATCTGCTTAATCATCGGCAACTCCAAAAGAGCCGATCAATCTGACCGGCAACTTTGAACTTACCGGTTCATCTCCACCATCTCATCCTCCGGCAAATACAGGCGATTACCCCAGACTCGGACCCGCAGACTTTGAGATCATTCCATTACTCAACGATTTACAAGGATAATTCAATCGAAATGAGCACGCGACGACCGAGAAGACTGTTTGCTGCGTGAGATGCCCTTGTCGAGTTGTGTTGAGAGATTTGGTCTGATTGTGAAGTAGTTGCCATCGATGTCATTCGCAAAAGATTAAGTGTTCGGGAGATAAGCCTTGTCAGTCTTGTAAGTCGACGGGCAGGGCGGATGAATGTGAGTTCCCTGCGAATAAGGAACGAAAGATACCAATTCCTGAAAGGTAAATACTATTCAAATGTTCTTAAGCCATTCTCCCATGTTCTTGAATCACCTTGAAGTTATCATCATAACATACTAACATCATGTTCAGTTACCTCAAGAAACTCGAAGAAGATAGCAGGCGCCTTCAGGCTATCACGACCCACAACCAGACTCCAGAAACCAACCCAACATTCACTCCCTTCGATGATCAAGAGACCCAAATCGATGCCCCTCCCTCGCTTTCGAAAGAAGAGAGCAATCTCTTCAATCCACTCTTCGATAGGCAACCCGAAAAACCCATCCATGAACGATCCTCAGAGCCAGGCTTCATCGGCGAAGCTTCATGCGCTGCCTTCAGCAACAGACTCTTATCATGTCTCGACGATACCTATACCCCATCGACAGCTGGTCTGTCAAACTATCATCGAATGAACACATATGGGAGACTGCCGGTAGACCAAGGACCAGAGTTTCCAGAACGGATGCACGTCAAGTTGCTTCTTAATGTGGCTCGAAGATTCATAGGGAACTACCATCCACTGTTTCTGAAAGTTACGTTCATGAAGGAGATTGATGCTGTTTATCGAAGGGAAGTAGTCCCGTCAGCGCTGTGGTTGTGCAAGTTTTATGCACTCATGGCTTTGGGCGAGATATATACGCATAGAAGGGGAGTGGGTGATAATAACAGAGTGCCGGGAACGAACTACTATGTTAGGTCGGTCAACTTGTTGCAAGAGAACCAAGACCTCTATGAAGAGCCCTCATTGATGCAGGTGGAAGTTCTCACATTACTGGTGAGCCATAGTCTTTGCCACCCCCCAGCTCACGTCAACTAATGTTGAACCACCACCAGGCCTGGGCATCAAACATAGTAGGTCGCATACGAACAGCGTACTGCTACAGCGGAATAGCCATGCGTCTCGCCCAAAGTCTCGGCATGCATAGGTCTGCATCAAGACACACTACGCTTACTCCTGTTGAGCGAGAAAGTCGACGGCGAACATGGTGGGTGCTTTACTTCTTCGACCGCTTTTCAGCATCAAAGCTTGGCCAGCCCATCACCGTTAGAGACGATGATATTGATGTTGAGATGCCAAGCATGGATGGTCTGACAAAGGACGAGATGGCAGAGTTTCTTGATCCGCAGAATCTCATTACTAACATCAAGCTTGCCAAGATCATTGGAAATATCTGTGAGTTGCTGCTCTTCTGCCTCTGTCTTTCGTTGTGTTGCTAACATCGGCGCAGTGACACATATTTATGGCATACCTAAAGCTACGAACGGTCTTTACATACATCAAGTCCACGGTATCTTGAAACAACTTCGAGAATGGCACGACGAGCTGCAACCGGACATGCGAGTAAAGGAGCGAGGTACTCCTCGGCCTGTAGCAAGTCTCCATCTTGCGTATAATCAATGCATCATACAAACAACTCGCCCTGTCCTCCTCCATCTCTTCAAAACCCAGTTCCAACTAGGAAGTAAAGTGAAAGAAGATGCATCGCCGCGACAGAATGTCTCTTCTATCACTCTTGCTCTAGCAGAGAGCTGTGTAAATGCTGCACAAGCATCGAGCCGTATCGTGGAAGGCCTGTTCTTAGATGGTAGCATCGCGACCTTTGGGTATTGGGACGCACATCACATATTCTCAGCAGCTATGATCCTCATCATGTCAGCAGTCATGAAACCCACAGCTGTCAACTCAGATCACTTGGAGACCCTACTAAGTGTCTTACGATCTCTGAAGAACGAAGGAAACATCCCGGCAGTCGACTTTTGCGAGAGACTATCAGACATCCAAGCCCGAGTGTTAAACTTACGGGCTACAGGCCGATTAGATGGCATGAGCTTTGATAGGCCACCCCCAATTATACTAACACCCAGTTCCATGCCAAAGGAAGTCCCACAAGTTCAGGACCAACCTTTCCAAACACCAATGAGTATGGATAATGGATCTGGGGTATACGAGTCTGCAATCATTGGCTACGAGAACGTCGACATCCTGGGGAATCCTCTTATAGGTAGTTTCTTGGACGGGAATCAAGTACAGTGGCTGGATGTTTTATTCACGGAGGACGGAACGTTAAGGGAATTTGATTCTGAGATTGAAGAGCCATTTCTGTTCAGGTAGAACATGTAGAACACCACGCTATGGGCTCATTTGAAGGTCTCTTGATCATGAATCTCAGTGGAAGTATGGAAACGCTATTAACAGTTTCTCTTGCGAGCACATCCATCGCCGTATCCTTCATCACCTACATAACAAGTTAGTCTGCATCTTATGACAATGCAGCGACGCAAAGATTTCATGTATTACCCCTTGGGAAGGTTTCTTTTTAGATCTCCTGGAACGGAATACGAGTCCGCTGTGGTGTAATTGAATGTCAAGTGTTGAGGATGGATGAAGTTGGGGGTGGGATCCGAATCCATGTTAGGCGTGTGCATGCACCTGCTGGTGGACAACCCATGTATACATCTCGGCAATCCGACATCTATGATAGATAGCCATCTGACGTATCCCTACCCTTAGTAAATGCCGCTCATGAGAGTTGGGCGGGGAGTTGATCTCAGTCCCCTTTGAGTTTTAGGAGCACTCCTGTAAGCTTGCATGCAAGGTAGACCAATCTTTGCTCGGCATTTGACCGGCTAAGGGTAAGTATTTAGGTAGATTTAGGTGAATTAGAATATTTTAGGATAATCTAGGATATTCTTTGCGGAATCTTTGATCGGTTTATTTTACCCCCTGATTTTAGGCTAGATCAGCAGCTACAGTGTTACCGCCGGCCGACAAAAGAATAGGAAGCAAATTCACTAGTATCCAAAAGACGCCTACGTCAACTAGGAGTAGCACATCGAATCTCAACCCAGCTTACAACATGATATTGCTTTCTCCTAATAGGCCAAGCCATTGAACCTGTTAGACTACTCACTTGGCGAAGCGTTGCTATGTGGTAGAAACTCTCCAATCATGTCTCCATGACCATTAGGATAAGCTGGCCCTAAGGTCGAATGGTTCAGATATCCAGGCTCCATGAGATTAAAAATCCTCCGACTGGTTGCCCATTCGTCCAACCTGTCCCAGTTAACGCATTGATGAGGTGATGTAAAGTTTGCTGTTGGAATACGACCATCCTATCGCCATTTCATCGTGAGGAGCTGCATGTCGCCTTGACACATGATGCTCTGCCGGAGCATATCCAAGTAATGATCTAGGTATTCCATTAGTGAGAGAATGAGGTAAAGATGGCAAGTAGACTCACGGTTATGGTACTCGTTCGCTCTCTTTTGTTCTTCTGTGATATTTGGGAAGTAGTAATCTGGATACATATAGTGATGAAGGCGTTTCTGTAAGTAACTAGTGTCAGGACTGATCAATCCTTCTGTCCGAAAGTATAGATAGATGCATACAACACAGCGAAGATTGTGGTAGACATTGAGTGTCGCAAAATAACCCCCATCAGGCAGCTTGATGGCTTGCTCTTTTCTATTGGGTATATGGCCCATTTCATCTTCTGTAATACGAATATTAGAGTCTCATGACATGTTAGTCAAATAAGGTCCTTAGTAGTGAAGATGCCTTACTCTTGAGCATTTTCTTCCAAGCTTCATCTAGCTGGGGTGATGGCTCGCCAACATAGACGGAGTGTTTATGCTGGAAGACCTGGCCTTGTGGCCCAGGATTGAAGGAGACCAACAAGACTGCGTGTGAGATGAAAAGTGGAAAGTTGAGTTGAGAACTTACTATATGCCACTTCTCTTTCATGAGATTTCCAAGGAGGAACCACGATGAGGAGTAACAATATGGTATAGATGATAAAGATGCATGCATGTACGAGAATGGCTTGCCACGGAAACAGCTTTGAACAAGCAGCCTTTTTAGTTGCTTGTAGAAAAGGATGCGTATAAGTTTGTGACTCAATATGTGAATCAGAAAATGAAGACCTATTCGCTTCTTCTGATAGCAAAGCGGCTTCCTCCATCTCCTGGTTGAGTGCCATGATGCTGTAGGCAGAGAGGAAGACTCAGATGCAGAACTTAGAGTAAGTTTGAGAACATCTCGAAAAATGACTGCGTAGAAGATCAAAGGGCAGAGGTCCAGCGTCCGGGGCTGATCTGCGTCATAGTGTGAAGCTCCCAATGGCCAAGGAGTGAGGGGTCCATTTGACGCACCCCCCTCTAGCCTATTTTTCGATCACCACATTAGGAGGAAGGCCATTTGATGAGAGCAGTTGAGATATTTAGGGCCCGAGTGATGTGACACATCAGTTTATGCTGACTGACCCAGTTCGCCTTTGGTAGTCAGTGTCACTGTGATGGCATGAGATATCAAAACAATTCCGACTTTATCTCTTCGACGACTTTGCGTACATGCATGGCTTCGAAGGCACAGCCACTCATTATGCCGCTTCATTCCTACCCTGGCATCAATACTTTATCCACACATACGAAAAGGCGTTGATTGAGTAGTGCGGTTTCAAGTGATCTTTGCCGTAAGTCTGACACATATTCCTCTTCATCCTGGTATGTTCAGATCGACTAACTTCTTTGAAATAGGTACTGGGACTGGGCATTAGACACCCATGACCTTGCCGCCTCTCCGATCTTCGATCCTATAGATAGCTTCGGTAGCAATGGTACAGCCGGAAGCTCTTTAACCGAGATATTTAGGGGCCATTGTGTTACTGAAGGTCCCTTTGCGAAAGCAACCCGCCACTGGCAGTCAAAGTCCAATGGACATGGATTCGATATCTTAAAGAATCCTCACTGCCTCAGCCGAGGATTCCAAGTAGGCAAGAAAAAGGCCAAGTTAGAGAATCGAGTCACGATCAACGCTATCAACAGTGTGCTAAGCCTCCAATCATACGAAGAATTTGTTAATACGCTCGAAGTTCAAGCTCACAACTCCATACCTCAGTTTGTACAAGGGGACTTTTACGGATTAACCGCG
This sequence comes from Fusarium agapanthi, assembly GCA_001654545.1. NCBI lineage: Eukaryota > Fungi > Ascomycota > Sordariomycetes > Hypocreales > Nectriaceae > Fusarium > Fusarium agapanthi. The sequence continues at coordinate 8,793 of LTDI01000757.1, forward strand.
CCGAATAGTAAGCTTACTCTTCCATCTAAATATCAGTAACTACTCTCACATTGTTGGTAGACCTCGTGTTCTATCTACATCACGCCCAGGTGGATCGGTTATGGTGGCTATGGCAGCAGAACAGGGCTTATCTACCGCCCTCCAGAATACGTCTGCAATCCACACAACCATAGGGGCTAACACTGCGAGGGCTCGTAGCAGCCCGGACTGATATTGCCACGCAGTAGAACTGCCTGTCAAACCTTGAAATGCAGGAACCATAGAATACCCAAAGAGATGCAAACAGGACCATGAACTAGATACAGCGTAAATGAGATCTTTGCCAAGTATCGAAGCGGACGTGATGTGAAAGGTTTCTGGAGCAATCTATCTCTACTCAAAGACCAGCAGATCAGGGTTGCATCATATGATTGCCAATAGATATATCGATCTGTCAGTGATGATAGCAATACGTACCCAGGTGCAGAGAATCCCGCATTTCTGGCCCGAGGGTATGAGCTTAGATATAGCCCAATAAAGAACAGTAATCTTTAGAAGATTACTGGCCAAAGTGAGGACCGTAATGGACTTCGAATCATGGCAGATTCACCTCCTTCGCTCGATTGGGCCTTAAAACTATCATGACTCTTGAGGATCCTCTCAGCGAGAAAGGCCCCGGCGAAAAACTGATACATCTCCCATCTTCCCTGCTGAAGCGAATATAGACATAGGAAGACGAGTGCTGTACCTCGAACCCAGATACGGGCTCTTGCCAAGGCGAGAAGTGTGAGATAGACAATCATGGAGGCGCAAAACTGAATCGATATCGTCCATAGATGACTGTCATATTCTGATATTGGCGACTTCCAACTACACGGATGGGTCAGGTCAACCACCAAAAAACGCACCCAGTCCCAAATCTGCGCCCACAATGATCCGAGTCGCTCTGGATGTCTGGGCACCCAACCCGGCATATCTTGGTACGGAGCCGTGTAAAGTCCAGCACTCACTGCAATAACCGCGATGAATGTTGATGCCAAAGGGGATAAAAATAGTCGAAATGGCCGGCGTATTACTGAGGACATGGTATATAGCCTTAGGGTACTGTAGTCTTTCTTGTGGACGAGTTTCAGTGGCTTGTAGGCCAGGACGAACCCCGAGATGAAGAAGAAGATAGGTACTGTAGGTCTAGCATAAAGAAGCCTGATAATGGGAAGCGTGATAAAAGAAGTGTTGCCATTTTGACCAAAACCAGTGTCGAGACCTTCCCATGGTAAGAGAAAGTGATGAAGGAAGACGAGAAAAGAGAAGAGTCCACGCAGTCCATCTAGATAGAGTGTTGGAGAAGACGACGGACGCGCCTGGATATTGTCTCTGGAGGTTTGGCTTTCAGCTATGAAGCTTGGCAGAAGGAAAATGCCGATGTTTCGAGCATGGTTGATGAGATGAACCAGCCTGCCATGGCCTCTGGGGGACTGCATGGCTGGTTTAGGCTCTGGTTCGCCGAGTAACATACCACCGGTCATGATACAAGATTTTGTTTATAAAATCTGGACAATACGGTGTTGAAGGAATAACTTACTTGGGTTGGGAATTCTAGTATATAAGCAGGGGGCCCGGTGCTCTTATTCGTTCGTTGGTATGATTGGGGTCTGTCTGGTGAAGGTACCAAGTAAAGCCCCCAAACTTCTATCTTGTTTATATAAGCAATTATGGAACCCCTTGAACAAGACATTAATGGTTATAAATCGTGCATCAACACGTTTCAACCTTAACTATCATGGCAGAGCTCATCTAGAATAGTCTTACTACTCGGCTCCCGCCCCAAGAAGTCCTTCAGAATATCAATCTCTGGACGACTTGAACCTGGCTCCAGGACTTGATATCTATATCTTCTCCCAATCTCAGGACTCAGAGGGTCTTTTGCAAATTTAGACCCAAAGAGATCTGCCGCAATGACCATTGATAATGGATACGCAAAGTAACTGCCATCATTCTTGCGAAACATATGCGCAAACCTCGCCTGTCCAGCTTCCCAATCCTGTGGATTTGGCCCAAAGCTATGTGTGAGAATATCTCTCTTTGTTCTGTTCCATACCTCAGTTGTTGCCATCTCAAGCGCTGCTTTATGAGTTAGAGGCGTATGAATTGCCAGGTCAAAGAGAGCTGGCTGGACTTGAGCAAGGATGATATTAGCTCTATTCGCGTTCCGAGTTCGTGCAACAGTTTCTGCTAGTTCCCGCGGCAAAGCCTCTTGGCTCTTATAATGACTACCTAGTCGAATTAACACGTCTGGGAGCCATATCCCGTTCTCAAGCATGATACTTGGAATTTCGATAAAGTCTCGCGAGTGAGGAATGGCATACTTGGTTCTGGCCAAGATGTTGTGAATAGCGTGTCCAAGCTCATGAAACATGGTCTTTACTTCGCTGTGCTGGAGTAGGGTTGGACGAGATAGTGACGGGCAAGCGAAGCTACACACCAGCGGCGATGCCGGGTAGTGTTTATCGCTGTACGCTTCGATGAAACCCTGAACTGGCAGTTAGTTTCATATATACCAATGCTGCAAGTAAACATACTGACTGAATTAGAACGTGGTGTGCCCCGCGATATTTACCCTCTCTATCAAAGAGATCTACGTATAAGTGTCCTAGAAACCGACCTCCCTCACTGGGGGCGTCCCAGACTTCATACGCCACGACATTCTCTTGCCATACTGAAGTCACGATAGGCTTAAAGTCGATGCAAAAGAGCTCGTGGAATACGTCAAGCATCCCCTGCAGAGTGTGATTGGCTTCAAAGTACTCGGCAAGGAGAACATGGCCCACGAAGAAGCTCCCCCGAGCTTGCTTGTGGAGATAATACGCCCTATCCCACGAGTATAGCTCACTCAGAGGCTCTTTACAGTCCCTTTGCTTAAGCTTTATCAATCTATCAGTCTCAGCCACTGCAAGGGGCTTGAGCCTTTTGTGAAGATCGCCTAGCTGAGCTTCAACGTAGTCAACGCTTGGAGCCATCTTATCCACGATCGATCCTAAGAGCCGTATGGTGTTCAAACCCCAGGAGGCGAGCAACCTTATCACGTAAGGTGACTAGAGAAGCTAGACGGGGCACGTTTTCGGGGAGACGGTTCTGGTCAGCAATTGCGAACCGGCGACGAGTGTCATTACTGACTGCGTGACGCATCACTGCTGTGACATGAGCATTTTGGAATGTCACTTGTATCCGAGTTCCTTGTTGAGGCATAGATTCAAGGATAGTCTCTGGAACGCCTCCCAAATCTGCACGGTCAAACCAGATACCACCTTCATCTTCTGTAAAGGAAGTTTGTGCGGCGGATCGCACTTGATCAATTTCCTCCATAGCGGCTCGGAGCTCCTCCCGCTCTTTTTCGCCTCGTAAAAACGACCCAGAACGTAGATACTCGCCGTGCATTCGAGTAAGCAAATGCCGATCTTGCCCGTCTAAGTTCCCATCCGGCGCCGTCTTTTCTCTCTCGTATATCGCTCCCACTAGGGATGCAATGTCATGTCGCATTAGGATCTTGACCTGAGCTGCTGCGACACGTGTTTCTGCTTGACGGGCGGCATCACGAAGTTCCTTGTCTGGTGATAATTGCCCCAGGAGCGTTGTCAGAATGCGCAAGCGGCATGCGGCGCGGTTTGTACCATCCACGATGGGGCGGATAATATCGTTGGAGGTTGCGGTTGAGGGTGTGAATGTAGCAGCGAGATCGTCATGCAGACCTGAGGTTGTGGTAAGGATGTTTTCGGTCTCGGCTAGTACCACATCGGGAGTGAGATTTGCGAAGGATGGAGGAGCAAGGATCTTTTATTCGGAAGTCATTATGAAATCTCCAGAGTATTCGCTGTTGTGTCTGTCTGTCAAATGCCGTTCTTGCCGAGGGTCTTTATAATCCTGTCGTGGGGGCCAAAGGGCTCTTATGCACATTGGTAGGATGATCACACAATCTGGGCCTTTGAAAAATGATGACCAATTGGATACATTGTTGTAAATTTATCATGCTGCACCAAGCGTTCGGGGATGCACCTCCCCCAGGTCGATTTCTTCAAGAATACTTTCTGAAGACCTGGAAGAGCCAGTCACCGATATCACTACTACGCCGAGCACCTCATGAACAGTCCGATATTGACTTCCCCTTGAACGAATACCATTGATGCATCACTCAACACGACCATCAGATAGCGAATATGCCCCTGTTGAAACCAAAGAGACATATTCACTGAATGATGAGGGTTCTTCAGATTCAGAAATTACTGAAGCTAGGTCGAGGGAGCTCCAAAGACGGAACCTCTCAATCTTTCTAGTTTACATAGCAACATGGATACTCACAATAGAATTTTCAGTTTTGACAGTCACTCTCGCTGCCAAGCTACACGCTCAATCACAGTTTGGAACGTATGAGACAAACTTCAACTTCTGTGAGCCAGTCTCAGCCTGAGCTTCTCAGTCAAGGTACTGACCTTGTCTCATCAGCTTTACCAATCCAAATACCACTGGAGAAAGTACAGTTCCGGGGCAGTCCGCACTTTTACGCCAATGGTACACCCTGGATGAAAGATTCAGACGAAGCAGCACCATGGCCAGAAAATGTACGATACATCGGTGAACCAAGCCGTGAGATCGATGAGAACTGGCAGAGGCTCATTGGTAAACGCTACTTCTCGATCTCGGAAGAGGAGGTCAAAAGAGCTTGGGGAGGCAAGTGACATGAGTTTGTAGATCATAACATGGGAGGTTATACTGCTGGGTATGAACTATCGCCGAGTCTTGATTGTCACTAAACTTATGGCTGTCAGGTTCGGCATATTCCATACGTTGCACTGCATTGTAAGCCCTTGAGCCCCGTATTGATCACCAGAATCAGCACTGATGAAACAGAACGAACTTCGCAAGGCGTTGCGCCCGGAATACTACCCCCGAAGTCTCATACGCTTCATGGAGCGCTTCAAAACGGCACGTATCTCAATATGCGACACTTCCCCCTTTATTGACTGATAACTAACATTCTCATAAGAGCATTGCATAGAAATACTCCGCCAAACAGTTCAATGCTATGGAAGTATAACTCTGATACCCACAAGGTTCATGGAGGGCCTTGAACATAATTATATTGACTCATATCAACGCCATGTCTGCCGTTCATTTCAGGTCATCCGGGATTTTACGGATTCCAGAATGCCAGGTGGAGACAGACATGTCACTCAGGACCAGTCTTTGTTGGATGAAAGGAGGTATAAAACAGCCAAAGCATGAGGTAAGGTAAACGGGGTTAATGAAAACGGAGGGGCGTTGTGATTCATTGTTGGGTCGAACACAGGTGTCTGAGTCGATATTTAAGCCTCACCCTATACAGCCCATACTTCTCATGAGGTGTTGTGCCATAGGATAATTAAATGCGGTCGATCATTAGGGCCAGTGCAGGCCTAGTCATTCAGGACGAACGGATTGGCTAGTGAGCAATGCCGGCATTGATGTAGCTGGAAACCAGAGCATCTTTGAGAGTACGAACTTTGGTTTCACAAGAAGAATCCAGGGGCTTTGCTCGTGCCAATCCGTCATCCTATCTCAATTGACGCTTTGCTAGCATGTATTTCCCAAAGCAGCTTGTCGAAAGAAAGCTGGATTCACCGCAATGGTGCTCTTACTGCCGTGTGAGAAACTTTCTCAACGCATGTCAAGGAATCATAATGCTTCAGAAGAGTACAGGTAACCAGGAACTCAGATCTAATCCATTGCTTTCCAAGTCCAAGATAGACTGAATCGACAGATACTGCCACTGATTGGATGTCTCATCACAGTTCCTATTACCACACAGTCCAGCTGCCAAGAAGGTTCAAGTGTAACAACCGCCTGTTTGTGCGAGGCGGATAGGCAGCACTTTATATACACCTTCCCCAATCTCTAAGGTACTATCGGGCATAAAGGTTCCGGAATATTGAATTTTTTAACTTTATACTTTAACAAATATACTTTGATGCTCCTGGCAACATTCACGCATGACGCAGTTGTCCAGTCGGTTCCGGCCGTGACTAACATTAGACTCGTACACTGCACGCCATTCATCTCAATGGCAAATGATGTATGCATATCATACTTACGCATCAATTGCCAGTGCATATATCATCAACCAGGCTATTACATACATTCTGAGAAGTCCGAAATTATGGTCTTGCACAGCTAAACCTTAACTTGCGAGGTTTCCTTGGCGAAACAGTTGCTCGCCCTGAGCATAAAGGAGCTCTTTGAAACCTTGGATTACCTTTCAATTCTTATCCCACACTTAACTTAGGTAGTCTTCAGCTCATCTATTTGGCTTTTCTTTTAGTCTTTTATCCTTTTCAAAGCTTTCAAAGTGTTGTGAACATTGGTATTGATGAAGTACCGTGCTAACAACGTGATCCTGTGATAAAGTATCTTCGTGCCTTTCGCGACGACACGCTGTCTGATCTGGCGCAGCGGCAACGTCCAGGCTTCTACAGCCAAAATAAAATTCGAAAACCAAGAGGTCTCATTGTTTAATCCGTTTTGCCTTGCAACTCGATGCATCGGGTGACCCAGGCCATATGTCTTCCTAGCCAGTCGTTATGGTGTAATCCAACTTTAAATTTTGAGACTTATTGGGCACAAACTTTGTAATGCGAAAAGGGGGAAAGGGATACTTCAATCTACTGGGTTTTCCCACTTTGGAAGAGGTGCCGATACCTCAAATATATGTACTCATCATCTCAAGCCCCGACAAGAAAGACAGCCTCATAAATGTTGAACTGTGATATAATTTGACCAAAAGCCCTTCCCGTAACTCGTGATCAACCTGGAGTCTCGCTTTAAATTAGAAATTGTAAAAGAGACTTAATGCCGAGGTATGTTGTGTCATGATAAAACTTTACAGCCTCCTTGTTCTTTAGTCTTTTGTCGATGTATATCAAGTAGGGTACTTGCGTAGTTCGCTGCTGAGACCCATGACTGAAGGGGTATCTTTCAACCCTGACTTGTCATATCTCGTGATGTTTTGGTGATTAGTATTCATGGCGTGCAATCTGCTAGATACAGGACGAGAAGACGTCATATTGTTAAATGCAACAGAAACTTGAAGAGGGTCGCGTGAATCCGTGATATCTTATCTTCCGATGATAGCGCAGCCCCGACGTCGATCATCAACGTTCCATCATTATTCCATGCATTTACTGTGGAACCGCAGAAGATAGCCTGGATAGCCTGAGCCTAGATAGTAGGATAAGATAAGTGGCACCATAGATAAACACACCGAGGCGTTGCTGGCAGCTTGGAACACGTGAGTCTCATCAATCAATCAATCAATCAATATCGCACTGACGGCGATAAAGGAGAGAGAATGTGAATCGATACCGGTAGCACGAGGTAATTTCTCAATAGCCGAGCTGAACCAAAATGACGTCTCACGGCATCTGGACTAGTTCTAGAAGCAGCTCGGCAAATAAAAAGTTGCCGGTCCTGAATCATGTCCCCATCGGCAAACCCCTCACAAACCGACGCCAACTCCGCCAAGACAGGCAGGTCAACCAGCGATCCCCGGCCCCAAATCCCTGCCGCGATGATTCTGGGGTTACAGCACGAAGATAGTTCTCGTTACCAAATACAAATCCCTCTCCAAGATCCGGGGTAAACCTCCCGTGCGGAGATAAGACGCGTCGTTCTTAAATTGACTGGGTCCCGTCACTCAACTTCTCTCCATCACCATCTCAACTTCATTAGACGAAATACGAGATCCGCCACTATGACTTCAAAGCCGGATATCCTTCCTGACAAGGAGATTGAGGAGCAGCGCACTGCCCAAGATGAGATTTACATCGATCCTGTTGCTGAGAAGGCGCTTTTGAGAAAGCTTGATATGTGGATTGTTCCGCCTGTGATGCTGCTCTATCTTCTCAGCTTTTTGGATCGTGTGAATATCGGTAATGCGCGACTCTATGGTATGGAAGAGGATCTGGGATTGGTGGGCGATCAGGTGGGTATCCACCGATGAAGACTTGATCACTATCCTAACAGATGCAGTATCAACTTGCAGTTTCAGTTCTATTCGTCACGTACATCGCTTCTGAGCTTCCATCGAACCTCGTCATCAAGAAATTCAGACCCTCGCGATGGATCGCATTCATCACTACAGCTTGGGGCATCGTCGCCACACTCACCGGTATCGTACAAGACTTCAAGGGTCTGGTCGCATGCCGTGTTATTCTCGGCGCTCTTGAAGGCGGTCTCTTTCCCGGTCTTACGATTTACCTCACCATGTTCTACACCAAGCGCGAATATGCTCTCAGAATCGGCTATCTCTTCGTCAGTGCCGCCATAGCAGGTTCCCTCGGTGGGCTGCTCGCTTACGGTGTCGGTCACATGGACGGCGTTGCGGGATTAAGAGGCTGGCGATGGATTATCATCATCGAGGGAATTCCAACATTTGTCCTTGGAATTGCTGTTTGGTTCTGGCTTGCAGATGATCCCGATTCGGCTCATTACCTTACCATCAACGAACGCGAACTCATCGATGCGCGCATGCGGCGACAAATCGGACACACCAAATCTTCGGATCAGATGCACAAGGCCGATGTCTACGCTGGTCTGAAGGATTGGAAGATCTGGCTTTTCTGCATTGGCCAGTTCGGAGGAGACACCATTCTCTATGGATACAGCACCTTTTTGCCAACCATTATTCGAGGATTGGGAGACTGGAACACGGCTCAGGTCCAGGCTCTAACGATCCCCTGCTACGCTATGGGTGCTATTACCTACCTCGTTGTGGCATGGTTCTCTGATCGAACTCAACGACGAGCCGTTTTCACTGTCATTCTTGGCCTTGTGTGCGCCATTGGATATGCCCTTCTTGTCAGCCCAGCTCCATCTGGCGTTCGATACTTCGGTTGCTTCCTCGCGGCCATGGGACTATACGTCATCGTCGGTTTACCTCTTGCTTGGCTTCCTAGTAATAACCCGCGCTACGGCAAGCGTACTGTCGCCACTGGTCTACAGCTCACCATTGGTAACTCGGCTGGAATCCCAGCTCCCTTTGTAAGTACAGCCTATCCCGTACAAAGAGTCTCGGCTTACACGAAATTAGCTGTACAAAACTCACGAGGGTCCCCGATTCGTCAAGGGTCACGCCATTTCCATGGCCTTGGTCGCCATGTCTTCACTGATCTACATGGCATTTTGGGCTTGGTTCCGTCGTCAGAATAAGAGAAAGGTTGAAGGCAAGGAGGATTACAGAATTCAGGGACTGACTGAGGAGGAAGCTGAGGAGCTTGGAGAGCACAACCCGAGATTCCACTACACTTACTAAGAGTTTTCCATTGTCAACTCCAGATTCTAAGTACCTTGTCTTTATTTCAATCTGGTGTTTTGTTTATCTTCAGATTCCGAGAAGTCATGCGGACGGTGTGACATTTAAGTTATCATGAAGATCCTGTTTCTGGCCATCGTGACTACGGATCTTTTGGGATCCTTGGGGAGCAAGAAAACACTAATAAACCTGAATACGGGATGCCAAAATAAACTCAACAAATGATAACCTAAAGCTTAGGCTAACTTATGCCAAGTTAGGCCAACTTACCTAAGTCTTTTCGTCATTATGACAAAGGGCGTCAATTATTTCTCTTGGGGCAGTCAACTTTTGTGTTTCAGCCAGGATGCCCTATTGGCTAACATTCAACCCTGCCCTCAGGGGAGCAAGACTTTAGAAGAGGATGTAGGCTAAATATTTTCGTCGCTTAGGGTAAAGGTCCCAATGTTCGCTTCTGAAAAAGGCATCCAATGCGAATGAGGCTGTGCCATGTGACTCGGGATATTAATTTGGCAATTGGCTGTAGTTGTATCTGTAGCTGTTCCATTCATCTAACTCGCACCGCCAGCAACAATTGCTATGGAAGTAGCTGGTCTCACCATCGGGGCCGTGGCCCTGGTCAGCTTGTTCAAAGATTGCGTCAGCCTCTTTTCCATGATCACAGCAGCTCGCGAACTGGGAAAAGATGCCGCCATACTAGACACGAAGCTCGATGTTGAGCAGATGTTATTCCTTCAATGGTCTGACCGGGTCGGACTCTTGACGCACTCCACTCTGCTGTGCAATCCGGATACTCGGCAAATCGTCTCACGTGTGCTGGAAAGCGTGAAAGCCCTGCTGAGTGAAGGCCAGGCTCTACAAAGAGACTATGGCCTCAAACGAATAGACACAATGTTTGCATCCGGATATGCCGAGTCGACAACAGGCTATCAAGGCGTCAGCTCTTTTCGATTCGCGAAATTCCTCAGACAGTTTGAGGAGCTAGAAATGAAACCTTGCCAGGCCTCAGACACTGACCGCCACAGTAACTTGAACTTCAAGAAAGTCACCAAGCAGTTCCGCTGGATCATCGTCGATAAGGACAAATTCAATTCGCTCATAGACCACCTCTCATATTTCAATACATCCTTAAATAATCTTATTCCAATCTCATCAGCATCTGAAGCAACTTCATCCAAAAATGATCTGGTCCACATCAAAGACCTTGCCGAGCTTGACTTGGTCATCCAAGTAACATCAAATACGAGACCGGGCGTCAGTGAAGCAGCTGTTGCTGCCAAGTCTGCACTCATCTAATCCCGAGTCATCTGCTCTCTCTGGTTCCGCTGTTACGACGACCGAAGGGTCAATATCAAGAGTCCTCACTTCAAAACGCTACAGTGGGCTCTTGACCCACCTCACGACTATCTTCAGTGGGACGATCTCAACACTTGGCTACAGAGTGCGGCTGGTCTATACTGGCTTTCTGGAAAGGCCGGGAGCGGCAAGTCGACTCTGATGAAGCATGATAAAACGCATGCTCTTCTTGAAACCTGGGCCAATGGCTCAGAACTAATCTTTGCGAGATTCTTTTTCTATGCCCTTGGGAAGTCGGAGCAAAAGTCATAGTCTGGGCTTTTGCGTAGTCTGCTCTTTCAGATCTCGGAGTATGACCCAAGCGTTACTGAGCACGCTCTTCCGCATATGTGGCGAGAAGCGTGCTACAGTCAGAGTTCTCCCGAACTCGAGGTCCCTTTCATTGACCAAATGGCAACTGCTTTGAAAGTTCTGGGTTCAACGTTCCATGCCGAGAAGAAGATATTTCTCTTGATTGACGGTATCGATGAGTATGAAGGGAAAGATCTCGATATTGCAAGATTTATCAGCGACCTTGAATTTTCCCCGAATGTCAACATTCTGATATCGAGTAGACCTCATCCAGCATTCATGACCGCATTTGGTCAACGGCCAAAGATGAACCTACATGACTTGACAAAGCGCGATCTAGCTACGTATATTCAGGATACTGTGGCTTCCCATCCATGTGTGAAATCATTGTCTCATCAATCGCGCTTCCCAGTCGATAGAATCACTCAAAAGCTTGCACGGAAGGCATCCGGTGTCTTTCTTTGGGTTATTCTTGCTTGCCGATCTGTTGTCGAAGGGTGCGATGATTTTTGTACCAAAACAGAGCTTGAGGCAAGAGTTGACGAATTACCCACGGAACTTGAGGATCTCATTGATTATATGCTTGAGAACATTGATCCAAGGTGGAAGCAAGACGCTATGAAGCTCATGCATCTCGCCTACACAAATATTCGACCCCATTCCGACACTCGGCCTATGCTTGACACACGAAAGAGGGTTCGTGGTGGATACGAGCCTGCCAGGGATAAGCTCAAAACAGGTCACTTTGTCAGAAATGGAAGCCCAATGCCGGGTTACGGAGGGCCGGCTAAGAAGTCGGTGCTGTGGCCTGGTTGAAGTCCACTACGGTCATCGCGATGAGAGCAGCATTGAAGATTGCATCGTCAAATTCATGTACAGGACTATTTACAATATGCTGTTGTAGCTAGAAATCTCTAATCGCCTGGTCAAAGACCTTCAACGCGAAAACTTTAATGATTACGCCGTCTTATCAGAGATTTGGTGTCGAATGGCTACTACTACACCCTCGGATTCTGACGATATCTTCTTCAATGCAATATATACTCTAGCTTTCGGAAACTCAAAGGGTTGCCCACTTGCAGTTACACTGCATCTCCTGTCAAGGCTCCAATTTATATTTGGACAATTGAGTCTCTCTCCGTGGCTGAGAGCTCCACGCTACTTGCAGCATGACGAAAAGTGCCGCAGGTACTGCAACGACTTCTCGTTGGCTCTCACTCTTGCCATCGAGATGGGCATGGATAATGTTGTCCGGTTTGTCTTCGATAGCAGCACATCTTTGAATAGCTTACTCTTTTATCATCCAGACCTCACATTGCTAGGAGAATGTCAGCCTACGCGGCGTCCAAGGAATTCCAGTCACCAATTTAGTTGTCAAAAGGACGGACAACCTCTTCAGACCACATACCCCTTACTCTATGACGCCATTGTACGGCATTTTCGAAGTGATTACTTTGCGTATGATCGCAGTATCCCGAAAAAGGCGTCCTTATCTCTAGCCCGGCTTATCATAGAGATGCAGAGGGATTTAGAAGAAAACACCGAGGATTCGGGGGTTCAGTCGGCGGCGTTTTTAAGGCGTGAAATTGAACCTCCAGGTTCTTGATCAGGCCAACTCAGTCAGACTTCTACAAGAAACAGATGGTCTAGTCAGTTTCGACAGCGAAGAGGACGGATGGAAGGACGTGAAAAGACTGTGTGAAGAACGGCTCAAAGACGTTTCCTTTGGGCGCAACAGACTGATAAAGCAACCCCTGGGGACGGAACAGGAGATGGGGACTGTGAAACGGGGACTTGGTACAGATGACTCTTTACATCCTTCGAGAAAAAGAAAGAAGTAGTTAGTTAAATAATAATATTCAAAATGCCTAGGGGAGGAAAGAAAACCCGAGACCTCAATCCTTAGTAATAAGAGAATTTAGGTACATTAGTATAAGTTTAGTAGATTTAGGGTAATATTAGGATGTCTTTTACTAAGTTTATTTATTTTAATACCTATATTTAGGTCTGATGTTTTCTTACCTTCTGAGGGATGCCAATACTTATGCGGATCTTTGAACTGCAACACGCAAGTAGATGCTGACACTGAGAGGCTATGCTTACGCAGCATGACTAAATTGAATATAACGATTACTTGTTGTTGGAAGAGGCCATTACAATACGTGCCGATGACCTCTGCGAACAGCACCTTCCAATTCGAGCAGGAAGAGACTAAGAGCTACAACGATGACCCTATCTGAACAGATTGGACCCCTGCTAGCCCTGCCAAGCTTCGCTGTATACGAAAACATTGCCCGCTTATTATGCAGCCCCCAATACCCGCAAGCGGGCCGCTTATTCGATTGATTCTAGAACACCTCTTAGCTGAACAAAAGTTGCTTTGTCAGACTTTAAATCACCCAAATGGGGAATATAAATCATCTTTTAGCCTACTGTGAGCTGGCGTCGGCCGCCACGGCTGAATCGTGAAGTCCTGTAATGGCTCTATCTTACGGATACACGGCATTTTTGTATATGATTTATATGTGTATCTCACGGGTATGCGGCATCTTAAGGATGTAAGGCGACGTAAAGTATCGATAGTATCGTGATAAGCTTGAAATGAAAGTTTGTTGTAATGTCGCTCAAATGGATGTAATGTTTACTGCCTCGATATCAGTATATATAGAGGATACTAGTCTCTATAAACAGTCAGACTTTCAAGCTCATCTTTAAGAAACAGCATCTGCTTCAATCTACCACTATCAACAACCATGCATTTCCTCAGCACTCTTGTTCTATCCTTTGTGGCAACCGCCTATGCCACGCCTCTTGCTATCAGGCTGGACAACACCGAGCCCCCAGAGAACGCGACATTCATCAAGTGCGTCGAAGGTACCACGGACCCCATCTGCCTTAAGATTCGCGGACCAACCTCCGATGTCATCACCGAGATCGTTCATCCTGACGGAACCGTCGAGGTCCATCGCAACAAATACACCCGTGAGCAACTGAAAGATATCCGTCACCAGAACAAAGTCAAGAGCGTCGAGCACAAGCCTGGCCACACCGCCCGCGATGGATCTGCCGCATTCATCAACGACCTCACGAAGAGAGAGTCTGCCCCTCCAGTCTGCAGGAGCGAGACCCAGCGGTGGTGGGATCAGAATGACTGGGGCTACTGGTACCAGGCCTGGCACCAAGTTGGAAATTGCTTCTACTGCAACCAGTGTACTGAGGCTATTGCAGTTGGTTTCTCGGTTTCTCAAACCTGGACTGTTGGTTTGAGCGCCAAGTTCGGCGAAGTCATTGAAGCATCTTTCGAGTTCTCCTGGGGCGAGACGCATACTCTGACTGATACGCGAACATGCCAGTGGAACAATGTTCAGTCAGGGTGCCATTCTATTTGGTACCAGCCCTTGATGTCTTATCACAATGGATACGCGAACTATCAGACTCACACGCACTGTGGCGCTGGTCAAGGCCAAGGAGCTTCGGATTCTTATTACAACCACAATTATGCGTATGCCAACGTCAATCAGATCGGTAACAACAATGGTGTCAATCAGGGTAATCTGGGTTGTGACAGTGGATGTCAAGGTAATGATCACCGGCAGTGTCAGTACGGAAACAATGGTGGTTCTCTCTGGCCCAACGCCAACAACTAGAAAAGTCTGGAATCGTGCCACTTGAGAGAGACAAGCTTACTCGACCTTTTCGAGCCTATCAAATCAGTAAAAGACTTTGCTGCAAAGGTTTTCCTATTATTAGGTTGGAAGAGATCTATTTAGAACTTTGACAATTTACTAAGCTCTCTGTGCTGTCAAGTTATCAGCCCAATCTCCAACTGCAGATAACACGTCCGAGATCAGAGTTGCATCAAGTGAGGCTGAGCATGCAGGTGGTTTCTATTAACAATTTCATGCGGTATGTGATTGTATTGATAAATTGAAGGGTGAAGGATTGGCTTGGCGTAAGACTCACTGCAACCTTGGACGTCAGAAGTTGGAGCTTTTATGAATTCTCAGGGGGTTCCGTCTGACATACATCTGCCGGACCCCACCACGACCAGCGAGTCATGATCTGGGGAAGCGCCCAACCCTGTTCTCCCGCGTGATCTGATGTGGCGAAAATCATTAACAATTAGAAAGTGGTTGGGATTGTTTAAGCTCTTGGCGACATGTTATTTAGAACCCTGTTTCGCTGCAGGGGCCCATAGTCGATTTAGTAAACGCCGAACTACGATCCCGGGAGAACAAACTTGCGCGTCTTGGAAATGGCCATGGCTGTTTATACTTATTTCTAACTTTAAATTTGACAAGCAATGTGCACTGACTATACTTTCATCGACAGGTCTCAACTGAAAATGCCACATCTACCTAAGCATGACTCTATTCCCCCCTGTATTGAACACCTATTGCAGTGAAAGTCAGCCCAGCTTAGTTAGCACCGAAAGGGCTCCCATCGGAGACGCCAAGTCCTTGGTTTTCAAAACAATGCAGTTTACAATACATTCCTTATTATGGATTCAGATCATGGCCCCGGGTAGCGTTGATTACGATAGCCACGCCATCTGCATAAAAGTCCGCCCCCACCTCAACGGCCGCCTTTTGGCCTTACACGCCAGGATCAATCAGATCATCACAGTCGCTACAAGCTTAAGCCAGGAATCCTTTACAATCTTTAATACATCACCGGCCCCCAAAGTATACACAAGAGCTCCAATAGTATTACGATGCCAAGTAACGTTTATACCAGCTGCCAAGCTCAAGTTCAACATAGAGCCAAAGAGCCTAGGCCATGAAACATATAGGATATATATATACCCTCTCTTACGCACTGGAAAAGCTTAAGAGACAAGTCTTCATCAGCTCAGTTCGCTATCCCTTCCTACAAGTCAATCCATCTCTCACAAATCATTTTCACCATAAAGACCACCACCGCTCTTTTGGCTCTTGCCGCCGCGGCTAAGGGTTCACCCTTGTTCTTAAAGCGAGGGGACGCGAACGATATCTTCTACTATAAGCAAAGGTTCTGTAAGGGCTAGGACTTAAAGACCGTCAAGGGCATCGAAAAGCTCTGGGAAGACACAGCTGCTAGTGTCTCCCTTAAGTTATTCATTAAAAGCCACTAGGGTAAGTAGCTTGCTCTCACCTAACCCCAGCCAAAGAGGGCAATGCTAACCGTTATCTTTACAGAGCACTCAAATAGCTAGCTTAAGAATCTTAAGGACCAGGTAATGGGGGGCACTGACGGCAAGTCTGGCGCTAGCGGCTGTGCCCTCATCGGAACCAGCTACAACCCTATAGGCAGCATCGGTTGTAAGGAGCAGTTCGACAAATTTGGCAAGACATTTGTTAGCAAGAACTCGTACTGGACGTTCCAGGCTGTCAAGGGCATGCATAGCAAATTCGCCGAGCTGCACCGCCAGTTGACCACCGAGACTCTTGTCACTGGTCTCAGGATCGGGAAGATGCTCAAGGACTTTAACGGAAACGAGAATAGAGGAGGTAATATAAAGGGCTGGCTTTCAGCAGCCGCGACTATAGGTAATGCCCTTAGTAGCCTTATCCCTAAAGTAGTATATTACTCTGTCTCCAGTTCCTATCTTTCCGTTGCTAACCATCACTAATACAGGGCAATAGCATCTCTGCCGGTATAGGTATCTTGGCAGGTATCATATCCGGCCTCTCCTTGAGCAACGATAAGAATAACAGCGCTGCTACTATATTAGACGGCCTTACCGACCTCTTCAAGAATGCCTCAGTCAAGCTCAAGGATACCCTCCGAATTGCTACTAGAGGCAGCACCGAAGACAAGTACGACTCTCTCCCCGCTCCCGTGTAGGATACATACGAGACCAAGATCGCCAAGTTTTTCAACGGCGGCTGGTTCCTTCTCGACGACGACGTCGAGACCGTGCGCGTGACCCTGGGCTCTATCACCAACAACATCCAGAAGAAGGTCGCCAACGATGTTATGAAGGCCTCCAAGCTTCATCTTGTCGCCGATAAGCTCGGCGGCAAGAACACTCGTGAGGATTGCGGCGATACCACTGGCCGACAGTGGTTGCCTCTTAGTGATGGCGAGGAGTACTGCTGGTACATCATGCGAAATGATCCCGACCCCAATCGCTATGGAGAGTGGACCGAAGTTGGTGCTGATATCTACGAGAAGATGGCATCCTTCGGTCTGGGTGATCGCGAAACCTACTACAAGGCTCTGATCGACTGCGCACTGAACAAGGGCGACAGTGACGAGGTTGACACTAGCAACCTTGTTCAGGGAGAGATCCCCCGATGCTTCTTCAACTGAAATACTGTGTTTGTTGAACATGATAGCTCACGTGGCTGCGGAAGCCCCATCGACAAAGACGACTGCGACTACCGCAAAAGTACTCCTCTCAAATGAGCTGAGAGAGAAACTCGCTATTATATTTCTGCTACCTACTAGGTATCTATCATATCTTTTGGACGACGACGAAGACTATTGTAAATTCAAGTCCGTTTATCAGACATGGCTTCTGTTTTTTATTTTATACATTCTTGCATGACAAACTAGAGTTCCTAACTGTATCATTTCTTTCATCGTAAGCACAAAGATCAATGATTCCATACTGACATGGAGCGCATTCCTCTCGGTACCCTATTCTGAATAGAGCTTCATTTCCAGAAACTTGGGATAAGTAGGGAGTTTGTTTATTTGTAATTAGTATTCCTTTTGAGTTGAGGTCAAACAGTGGCCATTCCATCTCTCTTCTTAAACAATTGTCGCAGTGACACAACCGTAACATCCATAGTAATCGTACCGATATGCCCGTGCACTCTCCTATCAGGCCAGTTTCTGGCTCAGTCTACGCCACCTAATAAGCGACGAGGCGATAGAATTCACCCAAGCAGCGAGCCCGCATTTCTGTAAGCGCCTCCGTTGCACACTTAGAATCCAAACAGGTAGATCAAAGGAGGGACCACGAGTTCCACCGCAGCAGCAATCTTGAGCCACGATGGAGTCCAGCCTAGACTCAGCCCTGAAGTCAAGCGGCCAATACCAGCCAAGAACATGGCAGTTCCAAGCAAAGAAAGAGGCACCTTTCTCGTCTGAAGGTTGCCACTAGCCCACCAGAGTATCATTCCATATCCACTCCAGATTGCTCCCAAGAAGCGAAGCTGGTTGTCCACGAAGGCGAGAGTTGGGGTTGGGAGTAGAGCTCGCTCTGATTCGGGTATAACGAGTTTATGGCCGGCAATCATATCGACGGTTCCGGTGAACATGGAGAATATGGCGAAGATCTTCAATCCGCGCGAGAGAAATTGGGAAGAGCCGTATTCAGACATGGTTTTGAGAAAGATTGTTATTTATATGATAATGAAGATGGTTTTGATGAATGTGAAGTGAAGATTAGTTTATTAGGACTCTGGGTATCTCTTATACGCAAACAAATACGTTTCGGACACCTTGAATGGATGAGCCTTATTTGCCATGCTTACACGTTATGCTGACAGCCCGGAAATGCCGTCGGCGTCATAACGAATCCCGAAAGGTGACAGGTTTTCCCGGATTGGGATCAATATGCGCCAGGCTCCACAATATACTCGTTCTTCAAGTCAGTGCATCCTTCAGAGTCATAAAACCCCAGTATTTACCTCATACGTATCGGGATTATTAGGAGGGAAAATGTCACTTGACCACGGATCCAGGACCTCCGGTTATCAAGGACGGTCCTTTACTGAATCTCACGACTCATAGCATGGATTCCAGGTGTGTCGCCCCCCAATAATGAGCGGCGTTACCAAACTCTCTTCTGATATGAAGAGTCTAATTTCCTGTAATTAACATAGTCTCAAGTTTGATAAATGATAGGGGATTCGAGAGGAGAAACACGCTTGGAATGTATTTCTGTAAGTGAAAACCAAAGGCATCGTCTGTGAGGGATTGTGTCACGTGTGCATCCACTTCAAGACTCCAACACTCGATATCAGTTGCACGGCCATCATCACTTTACTCTGCTCAAACCTTAGTGGCTATTCTCTTCGGCCCGCGACCGAACAATTCCTCCGGTCTGACTGATAGCCTTCCAAATTCCTGTTGGTAGAAACCTTTTGCTTAGGTTAGCATTAGAGCCGGCAACTTTAAAAAGGAACTATAGCCCACTACAATAATCACCCAGGAAAGTCTTCATTGCCAATGGAAACAGAGCGACGAGACTAAAGGTACATTTTTAATGCATGCTGCGGGGAATGAACTTAGGTTCTGCGACGTGATTGTAAGCTCTCAGCCACAGGCTTCAACTACAAATAACACACCCGGTACACTACCTATTTAGACATTCTGTTATGATTTGCGTCCAATTGCTAAAGTATAAATATCCATCAGAAAACTCAGAGACTCCAAGAGTGATTCTTGTGCTGTGGAGGTTGAAAAGTATAAGAAGCACCAGTCAGGTTATAAAACGTGTTATTACGAATCAATGTCTGTGCTCATTTCTTCATCTTTCTTCCCATACATCTTCCGACCCAACATCATGCATCTCGTCACACTCCTGGCCGTGAGCCTCGTCTCCCCACTGCCTTACGCTCTTGCCACGCCTTATCGCCGAGATGTGAAGTGCACGTATGAAACAAATCCTCTACCAGGCCAGACATGCGAGATCTTTGCCGAAGATTGGAGCATTGCTTTGGATAAGTTCTTGGCGCTGAATCCCGGTATCGAGTGTCCTAAGCTTGATCCCATCGGCAGCTACTGTGTCAAGGGGGCTGCCGGCAAAGATGAACCCGACGGCGATGAATCCAAGACGACAAAACCTACATCATCTGATGAGCCATCACACGGCGAGACGCCCCAGGCCCCTCCTGATGTAGAGTCTTTTTCGATCCCCAACTCAGATGACGAGTCCTCTGCAAAGCCTACGGTTCCTGAGAAGCCCTCACCCGCGGATGAGTGCTGTGGAAACAGTATCCAAACTCCAGAACCCATTCAAGAAGGCATGGTAGCCAACTGCAACAAATTCCACTACGTTAGTCCCACGACCACCTGCCAAGGCGTTCTCGATTACTATAAGATATCCCTTGCCGACTTCATCAAGTGGAATCCCGCCATTGGAGAGGACTGTACCAATTTGTGGGCAGGGACCAACGCATGCGTCTGCGTCAAGGGCTACACTTCATCTCCAACGAGAGACATCAAGCCCAACCTAATAGCCGACAATGGATTCGCGACGCCTTCACCTATCCAGGCGGGTTTGGTTAAGAACTGTGTCAAGTTCCACTACATCGGTGCCGGGACTACGTGTAACGAGGTGTTACACCACTACAAGATCGCTATGGCCCAGTTTGCGCAGTGGAATCCTGCAGTGGGAGAGGATTGCAAAGCTTTGTGGAAGGGCACCTATGCCTGTGTTGCTGCGGTTTGATCAGGTCTATGCACCTTGGCTTCCGGCTTGAGGTGTATCTATAGCCCTGCATAGCTTGTTTTCTTCCGGAGAGAAGTGAGCGTGGGATTCACTTATAAGGCATCCTGTTTTATATCATTTACCCTGCTGCGAAGTTCAACGGCAGCCCGGGTTTCCTAGTCAAGACATAGCAATAAAGTGGATTTGATTTCAAGTAGTTATCATCCGACCTTGCCCATGATTTCAGTGGTGCTCTATGATGCCCTGCAATTCCCTTAATCCCTCTGTTGTCACATTTATTCTGTAGATGACTCTGCTTGAGACCCAGCCTCTGCTTGAGTGCTCCAAGTCTGATAAAAATTCCGAGCTGAGGAAGCATGACTCTTCCAGTTCTGTCTATCTGTGGCCACGAGTGTGAAGCCCCTCCACGGTTCATCTTCGTCATTTCGGCGTAGCCATTCTAGCATTGGTGAAGTGTAGGCTCGATCTATATTAGACTCGATATGTGCCATTATCATATAGGGCTTGGCTCACTTTGTTCTTGACTTCCATGTGCTCTGGGGTTCTCTGGTGCGCTTGAACCAGTTCCTTTCTTTGCAGGAGTGGCATTGCTCTGCGACGATGTCATTCTGAAGGTTTTATCAGAAAAAGAAAATAGGTCTAGTGGGAAGTTACAATTTAAATCAGGAAAGAGGCTGGGAGTTATTGCGACATTGGAGGGTCTGAAGAAGGGTTCAATCTTGTCATGAACGCTGTCTTATATATGTTACATGTATGGACTATACAATCTACTGTGTTTGTTGAAGGTGGCTGGTTATCGTCGTTTCCCTCATCCAACTTGAGCTTCGATATGGGCCATTTTCCGTATTGGATGTTTCTCCGTAGCTCCTTTTAGGTGTCTCACCTATTTGTATTTCTTGGTGCTGCAGATATCAGGGCCAGTTTCGCTATTGGTCCAGCCATTTACGACTCCATCAGGGCCGCTTTTCGTATTCGTGAACTAAATGAACACTGACAGTGACGTCGGAGACTCGTCGAATATGGCAAGGCCATTCCAGGGCCAAAATTCTGATTGGTGAGCTCATGAGGCTCAAGCAACGGAGGGTGATCAACGACCCTTCAGTATATGCATCTTATAAGTCTTGTGCGCATTAGCTAACGAAGGAGATAAATGGCCCTTATTCCACTATCCGATCAACCAGTTTCACCCCATGCAAGCCTCAACAGCTTCAGCCGCACGTGAGATCTACGTACTGTCCAGGATCAGCGAATCACAAAATTGGCCCTGAGTCTGAGCCACGTAAGAGGGGGATCGCAGCTGTCCATACTTCAACCAGGGTCCCGTCCATTTGTCTAGTCCCCGGGCTTTTCTCCTCATCCCATCTTTCGTTTCGTCGTCGAGTGAAACCGTCTGGCTCAACACTTGAGGATTCTATACTAACTGCTCAGTCCTACAGGGCTCATCTACATCTGACAGCTGAGGTCCATTCAGGAGGACCACGATGATCATCACTTAGAACCTTGGACGAGCGACATCGACGATGCGCAATGGCAAGTCAAATTCGTATGGAACATTGATTACTGGCTCTTGCCTAGTATTGGGAGACATGAGTTTGACAGCTTGTTTGACTTCAATTGTTACCACGGATCATGCGGCGAAGCGCTCGACGCAGACCTTACCTCCTTGGCTGCTCAACACCAAGAAACGTCAAACAATCAACCAATACTTTTCAACGAAACTCATAAAGCTCTCAAGACTATGCAAGAAGTCTCACCTGAGCCTCAGAAAGATTTAGATTCCCTCGATGCCCCTCATTCGGCCCCATGGCATCAGCCAACCCTCTCCGCTCCCTTGTGCAACACCTGTCACTTATCTCATCTCATGTGGCTCCAAGTCCATCAAATTGCGGCAGGAAAGTTTGCAATTAGACTTTCAAAGACACCATATTGACAGGTTCGGTAAAAAGAGGGGAGGGGAGGCCACGAAAATTCCGATGGCCAATGAAAGGATTTGAGTTCTGAGGCTCCTTCAATACGCTATGACACCAATATCTTTACGTTGTGGTACATAGAAAGTAATGTCGCCAGCGCAAGCTTCAAGAGGAATTCTTGCGCGGCTTTCTCCCATTGGTAAAAGACTCTCATAGACTCACTACAAGACGTTGCGATGACCCCGGCGACGACAAGAGAAGTCTCCTAATCTCCGCCTCCCCACCTCTAAAGAAGTACATAGAGATAATGTAAATAAGTTAACAGCAAAAGATTCGAATTATCTACAGAAAGTGTCGCTAGAGCTTTTCCATTATCGAAAAGAATAATTATACACCAAAATGGACATAGGGAACCCAGCATAATCCACTTTCCTGCAACCCTCCTACGATAACAACGTCCCGTTTCTTCGTCTTCTTCCCAGTCTCATCTTCTTTTTGATCTCGCGTATAGTCATCAGGATTTTCTACTTGCTCAAATTTTTGAGAGCCTGCAGATCGAGTCTCCAACCAATGATCCCGAAGCCTTCTGACAACATTGTGAAGCCCCCGACTGACTGAGGTATCCATGATACCATTGTCTCCAAGACTCTGATAGATCGCCCTTGCAACTTCCAAGCATGTATCATCTTGTACTTTCCATAAAGTTCCGATAACATGCCGAAACCCAGCAACTTGACAGGCACCGATCAGGTGAAGACTCTCGTCTGCGAACTTTTCGTCCTTAAATCTACCGGTTCCACATGCGGATAGATAAGCGAGAAATGGAGAGGCCTTGCGGAGATTCATTTCTAGTAGCTCTCCCACCGTAAGTGGGTTTTGTTGACCTTCCTCTAATAGTAGACGACTCATGGACGGGTCAAGTTCGTCTGTTTGACCGTGGCCAGCGAAGTGAAATATGCTGCATTCTTGTAGGCATGGTTCGATATCGACCTTTCGAGGCTTGGGCTCCATGACACTCATGCCCATTGAGTTACAGATGGCACGGATCTCTTCAACCTCTTGACGTACGTAAAGAAGTGAATCATAGCCAGGGGTTTCTTCAATTGCAACTAGCAATGCCTTTGCTGGCGTTGGAGGCACACTAGACTGTCGATGAGACAATATCAAAGCCCTGACCGAGGAACTGTAGGACGAGATAGCCCTATCCATCACCGTCTCTCCACTGCCCCTCAAATGGTATCCAGCTGCATGAAGTGGGAATTTGCAAAGGGCTCCTGTAGGTATCCACCATATGTGCGGCCAGTTGCCATTGGCTGGAGTATGTGTAAGACCAAGGTACTCCAAAACTGGGTTGGCGATGACATCCCATAGCCACTCGAGAGTTTCAAGGCTGTCTATATCACCAGACTCTGCTCTCCTCTCAACGTCTTCTTTCTTCACCTTTGAAAGACTCACAGCCCACTCGCCACGATCATCCATGACTAGAGCACCAGAGTCGAACATGCTGATGTTAATAACAACGATCGGTCCATGCTGTGCACAGGCGAGCATCTTGGATGCACTCGGTGTCAAGAGGAAATCCTCAAAGCCAGACTTACCACGTATTTCTTGAACCACATCATCAAAGCGTCGCTCTGATTCGTACTGTTGACTGACATGTGTTGAGTCTGACACCGTTTTACTGCGCCTACTAGCAAGGTTGAGCACCTCTTTGCACTCAAGGAACTTGTTTGCTAGCTCTGGGTGACTTGAGTGCAGATCCATTGTATCAGTTCGCATGTCTTCAATCGAAGCAGCAATGATACCACGACCTTGCTCAAGAACTCTGAGAGCCGTCATCGGGGACTGGGCTCCCCTGATTGCCATAGACGCGGCCTCACACGCTAAGCCTGCAACTTGACCCAACAGATGCTGTTTGTCAGAGTTATCCAAGGACCTTAAAACAAATTGTGATATCATGCTTAGTGCCATTTCTGCTGCTTCGAAGGCTTCTTTGCATTGAGATGCGACTGCGAGTTCTCGGAGTAATTGCCTAGCCGCACGTATTCGGACGATAAAAACTGCGTTGGCTTGGCCCACCGCCTGTCGATGATAGGATATTGCCTCATCCAACCCTTCCAGATCCTTGGTGCGAGTGCACCTTTCGGCCAGCACCATTCCTAAGCCCAACAGCCGATCTGCACGATCTTGGTGGTCTTTGGGAACGGTTTCAAGGGCTTCTCGAAGATTCAAGATAGACTCCTCCAGAACAGAGACATCTTCCTCTTTTTCGTACCTTATGAGAAGAAGACTTCCCATGTTGGTTAGACAACCAGAATGCAAGGGATGACCTGGAGGTGCAGCTTGGAGTGCTTTTCTCCCGATCTCCAAGGATTTGAAATATTGGTCGTTTTGCCCCAACTTGCGATATCTCTCGTTAAGTCTAGTTCCGAGGTTGCGAAGGCGTGCAGGAAATTCTGCATGGCCGTAGGGAAGAGTATTCATGGATTCCTCCCCGTATCCGATTGCCTCGTCCAGATCTTTCAGTAACCCAGTTCTCTCAAATCTACTGCTCAGGTGTATTCCGAGGTTATTGAGGATAGACGAACGATTCATTTGTGTTGGGCCGACTGAGTCAGAGTTCAGGAGATCCCTACCTATGTCGATTGCATCGTCAATATCTGACAATCGTCCAATTCTTGTATATCGGTCACTCAGCCGAGCCGCCAGGTTGCCTAACCTCACAGTCCATTCACTGTGACTCTGCGCCGTCTGGCTCACAGCCTCTCTTGTGTACCTAATTGATTCATCGAGATCCTCGATTGACCCAGTTCGGGTATATCTTTCCCCAAAACGAATGCCGAGGTTGCTGAGGAGGCCAGGTCTGTCAGGATGATTCACGAGCCGCTTAGCCACGACATCCTGAAGGACCTGGATGCTCCTATTGATATCTGAAATGTTCCCCTTTGCCGCAAATCTGTCCCCAAGTAGTGTCCCGAGCGTTCCAAGAGCTCTGATGCTGTGATCTTTGAAGTCTGTTTCACTGGCCTCTTCAGCTAAGCGGATTGCCTTATCAAGGTCCGTGACGTCCCCGGTCCTCAAATATTGATCCTTCATCTCAGTAGCCAGATTGTTCAGAAGTCCTGGTCTCATGGGGTGATGTTCTTGAATATCTTCCAAGCCCTCTGATATGACTTGAATTGCCTTCAAGAGATAAGAATGCTGGCCAGTCTTTAAGTACTTCAATCCAAGAAAGTAACCCAAGTTGTTCAGATTTTCAAAGTAGTTGTCAGACGAGCCTTGGGTCATATCCAAAGCATCACTCGCAAGGTCTATAGCCTCATCGAGATCGGAGATGTCATCAAGCTGCCAGTACCTACTCCCAAGGTAAGAGGCCAGGTTGGTCAATTGCACTTCGCGATCTTGGTCATTTTCAGGCATAGCAGACATAGACTTCTTCAAAATATCGATAGCTTCATTTAGTGAAGCAGGATCGCCATTTCTTTCACTCCTTAGAGCTAGAAGGTTTGACAGCTCTACCGAGAAATAGAAATTACCCTGACCAAGCGGCACCTTTCTGTACGCCAACCGTGCGAGGTCAACTCCCTCGTCAAGGTCAGAAATTTGCCCAGTTGCCATAGACTTATCTCCAAGCCAAGACCCTAGCTGGCTTTGATATCTCAAGTAAGACGTATCACTATGCGGAAGCTCAGCTAATGCATCGCGACCTAATTCGACAGCTTCGTATACATCTGACGCCTCGCGAAATAAGATGTATCGTCTTTGGAGGTTAGACGCCAACTTCATCAATCTCTTTGATCTTAATGGGTCATCCTTGGTGGTTCTTGCCACACTTCGCTTTCCAAGATGAATTGCATTCTGTAAATCTGATACAGATCTCGTTCTCGCATGTCTTTCCCCTAGAAGATGGCCAAGGTTGTGGGCGGACGGCGCCCACCAGGGGTCTGTCTCTATTGTCCTTTGTAGGGTCGATGTGTAACTCGTTATGGCATGCTCTAGATCGGATGATTCATTTGTCTCTCCATAGAGCGTGGTTAATCGAACAGCAACATTACTTGAGTACATCACCCACTTAGGGTGGTCCGTCGGGGTTAATTCGAGGCCCTCGATATCCGCTCTCACGGCTTCTTCGATATCTTCCAGTACTCCTTTCAAACTAAATCTTTTTCCCAGGCGATCTGCCAAATTTCTTAGATTGTCTGCCCTTAGCGGATCACCATCGGGTTGTAATGCAATCACCCTCTTTACAGACTGGATGGAATCGTCCAAATCAACTGGTGCACCCGACAGTTCATACCGATTGAAGAGAACTGTTCCAAAGTTCGTCAATGTGCATGCATATTGCTTGCTACTTTCGTCGACAAGGTGCAACGCCTCTCGTGCAATCCTGACTGCTTCTTCGAGAGCCTCGGAGTTCCCTGTACGGAAATATAATTCTCTTTGTCGAATAGCCAGATTACTTAGGTCTATGGCCTGGTTTTGGGGCGTTTCCGAAAGCAAATTGATCTTCAAGTTATCGAACCGGATTGAGTTCTCCAGATCAGACACATCTCCTGACAGGCCATAAGTTGCGTAGTCAATAGCACCGATGTTTGCCATAGCTTGATAACGAAGCTCGTCATCATCAGTCATACCGATGACTTCTTTTGAACAAAGCCTCGCCTCTTGAAGATCGACAAGGGAGGTCCTTTTCGATAAAATAGCTCCGTGATTGATTAAAGCGACAGCCCTTCCGGGATGGTCAAGGGGTATAAGTTTCACTGCTTCTCGTGTCAAACGGATTGCTTCCTCTAGATCTGCAGCGACGCTTGTGATTAAGTAGCGATCCATCAGACGGGACGCCAGATCAGACAAACGTGCTCCGCGTTGTGGGTCATCTCGGGAAGTAGCCTTGACAGCTTCTAACCCAGCGGAGAGGCAGTCGTCAAGCACAGTTGGGTCGGCGGTTTGACGGTACAGACGATGCTTTAGAAGGCTCATGGTGCTCATGCAAGCTGCCCAGAAGAGACTCTCTTGGGCGGTCTTATCGATGAGCTCCTGGAGCTCTTTTATCTCGTTTTGAACCTCTTCCATTATTTGACACTTGGATATTGTCGACCAAGGTGCGATATCTACTCTTGCAAAAGGGTTTGCCGTCAAGGTAATAATGCTGAGGATAAAGGTTAGTCTCGTCTTCACTTCGGACTAAGGCCAATGCGAACGGACGCTGACTTGGGCAGAAATAAACTACCCTCTCACTCAAGAAGCGAAAGGAGAGGGAGATGAGTCTACGTGCAGCTGCGGGGTAGAAAAAGGTATGGTTGAAAATGAGGCTACAGGTCATGCTTCTGTCTCTGCACAGGGGCAAGGGAGGAGAGGTCAGAGTTGAAACTGAGGCTGCGGTCGCGCCTCTTTCTTGGCACAGCGGCATGTGGGAAGGCGTGGCCACACCTGATAGGTTTCTTTCGAGACATTCCTAAACTAAGGGTGTGTGATTGATGCAGGTGATAGCAGGGATGCAACAGAGCCCTGTTGAAAGTGATTAGGCAGCAATATTCGGTCGTCATGGAGGGCGGTTATGTCTTAGCTGACCGCTTGTCAAAGATAATCGCCGCAAGACCTTGATACCATCAACCAAAGACGTAACAAAGACGGTGCGGCCAATTATATCCAGTTTTCCGTCAGTAGAAATGGAAAATTAAACGCACGACCGCAGACAGGGCGATACTGTTGTACCTATCTCATCTTGGCTGGTTAGTTACATCAACGGCCCTGAGATACATATATTGCTCTCCCCAGTAGACCCAGACCTTGTTCAGAGGACACAGTTCCGGTGCTTCTCTAAATCTTTATTCCATAATCCACGTATCAACATCACAAATATAACTCCTGGTCGTGTACCCAATGTTGAAATGTGTCGTCAAGAGGTCTAATGTCCCGATCAGTCGTATGCAGCTTGACTTCAGGTGCATCCCAGATATAGGGAAGCTCCAAGGCTTTCCATGAAATCTGCTTATCCTGTGTGATCATTGTACGAATAACGTCTCGATGGCGGGGTTTATTTGCACCGACATCTCGAAGCTTATCTGGAAGGGTAACCGTAAACCTAAAGTCAAGCTCGCCGCCGCCATGTACCATTTTCGGGCTGTCATATGGTGGACAGATCTGTTTGACGTGGAATCCGGGTCCAAGGTTCAGGACCGTGACGTAAAGAGTGTTGGCGGATTTGTTGTGGAATCGATAAGTAAAGGTCCCAGAGGTTCCTTGATTGGTCTGCCTCTTGAGAACGGAGATGTCGAAAACAATCCCATTTCCACGTACGCCATCGTCGAAGAGATTCAAAATCTGCCCGAATCTGCCCAGATGGGTGAGTGCAGCGACTGTTTCGTCTATGACCCCAGGGTCATGTATCCTCAGGGATAAACCACGAACAGGACCATGGTAGCCAGTCAAGCTTTCTGGAGCAATGATATCGACATGGTCTCTTCTTGCCTTCAGCCGCAGTACATCTATGTCGCATTCTTCGATGTTGTCAAAGGTCTGCAAAGGGCTGGCGATTCGATGCTGCACAGCGTGTTCGATAGCATGATAAAAAGCTGCACCAAGCGCAGAATCAACCGCAAATTTGAAGGTCTTACTGCCAAAGCTCCACTTTGAAGGCGTGACTGGAAGAGATTTCATGGGATAAAGTTGACGCTGTGAGGACAGAAGAATGGAAGGAATCTTAGCGCTGCATGTATCAGGCTCAACATCATCTATCGAAATGAAGGTCGCTGGAGGACTGCAAAAGACGAACTCAGAATGTCGTTCCACGCCATGGACTTGTCCAATGGGAAGGATGATGCGATCTCCCTCTATCTTGGCAATGACAATCGGAACTGAAAAAGGTTCTGTAGTCCCAAAGATCAGAAGCCGGTCTCGACCGTAAACTTTCGGCGTTTGATTCGACAATTTGGGAGACAATAGGTCTCGAAGAGTTCGGTAGGTTACGAGATATTTTGTTGTTTGCGTTTCATTCTGTTGGAAGTGCTCCAGGAATGCTCTCGTAAAAGCTCCGCCCGGTCTGTCGTCGGTAGTTTCGGCAGCTCTCTCATGGCTCTCACATGCTGCCATAAGAGTAAACCCTTCTGGATTGATCGACCAGTCTGGTTCCAGCTGACTATCTCGGCTACTTAAATCTTTCGGAGTACCTTCGATAACTACCTCGTCACTAGGCAGATTGGGAATCTTGATCTTTGTATCTGGAGTTCGAAATCGACATCCTTCACGCCACGAACCTCCAGAGTAGCAGCTGTCAAGGAAAACAACGACTAGAATCTTTTTGTCGTTTAGTCTTTTGAGCCACTGATTCAACTCCCACCCACGAACGGGTCTTCCTCCCTCGCAAAAGTCGATAGTGAGTAATGAAGGGTCAGTTTCTTTGTTAGGAGATGCCATGGTCCTTGGAAGTCTGGCGCCGTGGCCTGAGTAATGGAAGAAAAACACATCGCCTTCTTTAGCATTTGAAAAGACCAGGTCAAATTGTGTTTTGATGTTCTCAAAGGTTGGCCAAGCCTGAGGATCCTCGAGTGGCATCTTGGGATCTGGCCCAGCGGGAGAAGAGGTGAGAATAACGGTTTTGAATTCGTCAGCGAAGGCAGTGTTGAGAAAACCATGAATTCCTTTGACGTCGTTCACGCAGCCTTGTAGATTACTCAAGGCCATATTTCTGGCGTTACCTGGAAGATAAAAGTCGATTCCAACAAGTAAGGCATATCGCCTAGGGCCTGAAGAGTCTGCCATTTTAGTATATATGAGTATTGAACCTAGGATAAGATGCCACTAAATAGGGCCTCTAGTTGCGGTGTTCCTCTTATTTATAAGAGGCACTACAATGGTTAGTGGCAAACCCCACTTAGCTGCTGGTCAGCCAATCTACCTCCTTCATTCATAAGGCAACCACTGCCTCTTCTTCTGTCGGCGGCTGTGCCGCACTAAAGCCCCAGCTTACGCTATAAATCCCTTGTGGCTAAGCTGTGGCAAGAGACCTGGGGTTAGTACAGGTCGCCGGGGTTATAAATGTGTAAAATTGGGTCCTTTGCTAAAATTATACTCCAAAAGTCTATAAACGCTGCCCCCCCAACAGGTTATCTACTATATAAATACAAACCGGTCTAACTTTTTCAATTATATATAACTTTTAGTACCTTTAGACTATTTTTAGTAATAAATTATTAGTTTAATTATAATCTAATTATAAATACGGTTAGGTATTCTAAAAGCCTTATAAGAAGTTTATAAAGGAATTAGTTAACATAATAGTTTATAAAAAGTTATAATTATTAATTATAGTCTAGGGAGCTATTTAGAGAGGTAGCAAGTCTAATATTATTCTTATAATCTATAATTAGACTATATAAAGGAAAGGACATACTTCTATAAATTATATATAGGCTTTAGAGGAAGGTTTACTTTCTATTTAAACTGGTTTTTGCCATTTTTAATAAGATAATGCTTATATATATATATTAAAAGCTATAATAAACTGGCTATTAGAAAACGGCATTTCCTAGATTAACTATCTAATTAACTTACTTCCCTGCTAACTTAATACTTATATTTACGCAAGGGAATAGTATATGAAATATTAAAGAGAGAAATTAAGGCTTTAAAATAATATAACTTTTATTATTATTAAAATTTGATTAAATTAATTATACATAACTGTTAAGACCTAACTTTATAAAAGGTCTTATTATATAATTCAGGAATATATAATGTTCCTAATGCCTAATTAGGGCAAATTATATACTAAAATAATAAGAAAAATCAGGGCTTTTAATTAGTATACTTACCTAAGCAAAATATAGAGAATTAAGCAATCTCTATATTTAGAGTTTATTTATTAAACTTTAAA
>LTDI01000758.1:0-22219 GCA_001654545.1 Fusarium agapanthi
CCACATTGGCGGGGGTGATCTCGGGGCTCTCGGGGGTCTGGGCTCCCGGTCCCGTTGTCTTGGCAGCCGAGGATCCGGGGCGACTCTGTTGTAATCGAGCAGAGAGGTTGACGTTGAATGTGAGGAGTCTCGCAACGCGATGCGCCAGCTCGTCGCGACTGTTCTTAGCGTCCTTCTCTCCCGGGCTGTTTTTTTTTTTGCGTCTGTCAGCAAAAACTGCACTTGTTCACCTGGCGGTCCGTGTGCTGTGTCGCTTAACTTACCAGTTCACTATAGTCATCATCATAGCATACGAAAGATTATGCCATCTCAACCTCGCACACAGCGCCTTGATCCTCTTCTCGAACTGCTTAGCGGCATCTTCAGGCGTGGACCTATTGGACTGCTCGTCGAGCGCACAGCATAGCGACGAGAGGCGTGTGAAGGCGAGGACGGTGTCTGTGAGGGTCGCGACGAGGGTGTCGAGAGAGATCCAGGCGGCGCGGGCGGGGAAGGGGATCTGGTTGTTCTCGATGAGGTTGAGGGCCTTGTAGAAGGCGTGGACGGAGGATCGACACTCCTTGAGCTCGCGGAGGAGGATGTTGAGGATGGCGGTGTCGTGCTGAGGCGAGATGTTGAGGTCGCTGAGGATGTCGATGGCAGCAGCGCCGACGTCGAGAAGGCCTGTGATGGCTGTTGTGGTAGGGAGGCCAACAACGGTGGGATCCATGTCCATGTCGGCCTGCAGAGCGGAAGGCATCTATCGCGGTATCATTCAACAGTGAAGCCCAAGTGTTAGGTAATCAATCAATCAATTGTCGAAAGAAGTAATTGATTTGTAGTGAAGTGAGGCTCAAATCAAGATGCAGCAGATGTAAGTGATGTAAATGCCAAAGGGTCCCGAAGTAGACGACGGACGGGATGGAAATTCTTGGCAGAGGCTTCTAGGCCCCCTTTGGCTTAAATGGAAGTTCGAGCCAAGGCCCCAGGTCCAGTTTCAGTTGCGGGAGCACAGCGCGACAAGAAGTGAGAGGGGGTGGTCTTCTAAAAGCAGGAACCGAAAAAGCGAGAGAGAGGGATAGATAGATAGATGTAAGTACTGTATCCGTAAGCCCCAAGGCTCGGGAGGGGGGTATTATTTTTAGGCGCGAGCCAAGCCAAGGGGAAGAGAAGAGTAGAAAGTCTGGAAGAGACGGCACCTGAAAGGGCCACAGAGGCGTCGCAGTTTCAAAGGCAAGGCAACTTTCAATAGGCAAGACGATGAAGCCGTACTTCCGAGACAGCAACGGGCTTGTCCACTAGCGGATGAGGGTGGGATTGGGGAATGGCCTGGCCCCCCCTTGAGAGGAATTTGTGGTGCCGAGAAGCGAGTTTGAGTGACATGCATCTAATTTAGTCAAGATATCTGAGTACAGATGTCAAGGTATGAATGGTGTGTGATTATAGACGGTAAAATATCACCATCTCAGGCTCTACACTTACACACATTCTATGACTCTGTTATTCTCTGCACATGATTTCTTGTATCTGTTTGTTCATATGCTCACTCGTAAATACCATGCAAACCAATGTTAGACTAAAAACTGGGCGTTTAGAAAGGGTGGATGTCGACGTGCCGACTTGCCGGGGTCGATTGGGCGCGATCGGATACCGGCACGGCGCGGTGAGATGATTCTATTTGCCCACTTTCCCCTCTTCACTCACTGATCTTCCTCACTGTAAGGAGTATTTCGTTTATAGTTCCAACTATCGGCATACATACGTATACACTGACTAACTAACTAATGATTCAGTATCATGTTAATCAATCTATTCCCGGTTGATCCTGATCTAAAACTCCGTTTCACCGAATAAATTCAAATTCACAAATAACTTTTCCAATCTCCTCCGTACTTGATGCCGTTTCCCGTGCCGTGCCGTCCGTCCCCCATCCATATCTCGGTCTGAGCGTCTTTCGCCTACTCTACCACGGCCCGCATGCAATATCATCATGCCCTTGACTTACACGCGTCTTTCCACAGTGGATGATGGAGGAGATCCTCAGCGCTGAGAGACGGGCTGATCAGCTGACAACATATCCTCGTCGCTATCGTCCAGATCCATGGAGCTCAAGTACTGTGAGACACCGGATGCCGGACTGGACGACGATGCAACCGTTCTATTCGCCACAATCC
The DNA here is from genome assembly GCA_001654545.1 of Fusarium agapanthi. NCBI lineage: Eukaryota > Fungi > Ascomycota > Sordariomycetes > Hypocreales > Nectriaceae > Fusarium > Fusarium agapanthi. The sequence continues at coordinate 2,154 of LTDI01000758.1, forward strand.
TTCTCATATGCTCTTCGTGCTCTGCCAAATACTCCGCGCGTGTTCGGGGGATCCAATCAGGATCATTAGCGTGGGCAGCCTCATACGCATTCGCATCATCAACAATTTCGCCAAAGCTAGGCATATCAGCTGGTCTAGTAAAATATTGTTCTAAACGGTGAAACATGGGCCTATATTGCGCAAGCATTGCAGACGCCGACTCTTCTGGATAGTTTCGAGCTGGTCTTGCTGTCTGTGATGCTGCACTGGGAGCTGCAGAATGAGACTGATGTGCCATAGACCCTGCAGCTGTCGACGCTCTTGCTACTTCCCGAGCGGGAGGCTCTGGAGCCCCTGGTGCTGATTCTGGCTCTCCTGTCGCTCGTCTAGTCGCTGAAACTCCCCCCAGATTGTCCCCAAGCTGTTGGAGCTCTTGGCCGATGCTAACTGTCAGACTCGCAATAGCGTTCGCATCCGCATAATCAAACGCTTCTTGAAAGTTACGAGGTGCAGCTGGTCTGGCCGCTTCAGCTGTCGCTGGAGAAGAATTCCGTTGTAGAAACACAGCCCAGCGCCTAAGTTCTCCAGCATCTGGTGCCTGCCTATCATCATCTTGAGCTGATCTCACTGTCTGTGTCGCTGCATTTGGAAGTGCAATGCCATCTTGGACGTCAAACGGATTGGCATAGCGACGATGATCCAGGGGATTGTTCGCCAGCCTGCCCCTTACAAAATCCCCGGGTTGAGGGTGTAGTGGTGCAGGCTGGTGAACATGTCTATCACCCGCACCGAGTATAAAGGGATTTCGAATCGGATAAGGGACACCAGCGGGAGTGTTTGCACGAGGCTCCTCGTCATCGTCCGAGTCAAAGCCGACGATCCCGTGACGGCGGTTCTCCTGACGTTTGCTGTTCTCAGCGTACCATGGATTGGTCTGTCGCAACGTATTCCCACGACCAAGCGTGACCATGCGACGACTCACCATCATGTTATCAAACTCCTGCATGATGGTGTCGGTAATAGCATCCTGAACCCTCATCTCCGTAGCAACATTACCATCCTTCTCAATGTCGTTAACAACATGGTAGAAAAGGCTGACAAACCCAGGCTCCATGTCATCCAGGTTATGAGGCCACTCGCCGTCCTCAACGGCTCTGTGAAACTCAAACTCAGCCTGACAATCAGGACACAAGTCTTGAGTGCCCTCCGGAAGACCCGGGGGAAGACTGGATCCTTCGCCGTTCTTGGGGATAGTCAGAGGGATGGAGTTCACTTCACAGCGACTGCAGTACAGAGTAGTTCGACACGCAGGGCACCGGTCTCCCAAGTTACTTCGCTCCCATTGTTGACGGCAAGGCTGGCAGAGAACATGGCCGCAGAGCAAGACCTCAGCATCCAACTCACCTTCAGCAGGGAAAGATTTCACTGGGAGGGGCTCCATACAAATAGGGCATTGAGGGGTGATAGCCTGGTTGTCAGAATTGGTGTTGCTGCCCTTGTCTATAGCGTTTTTGATAGTTGGCCAGAAAGCTTCGGGGAGAGGCTTGGAAGGAGGAGACATGTTGAAGAAGGGTACTTACCGGCGAGATGACTGACTGATGAAGCGAGACGGGCTGTAGTTCGTGTAGTGTAGACTTGCCTTTTTGGTTGCGATCTGCTTCTGGTGTTAGACTTACCTGGAGGTGATGATGGTGGTGGCGATGGGTGATGGTGATGGTGATGAGGAGAAGATGAATTTGCTACAGAGTAAGCAACATTTCGTTATATAGTCTCTTTTGATACAGTCACTGAAGTCAAGTGCATTCAATGTTCACGGCCCATCTTGTGAGTTGAGGCTGAACCGTGACTTTGATGGCATTGTTTACTTTCACTCCTGTTTCGGCCTGAACAGTGATGTCTTGACTGTTCGAACAACCTGTCGCGGGAACACTACCCTGGCATCCATCGTAAGGCAACGGAAATTGAATAACCGACTTCGAACACAATAAGCGCGCCAATGAGTATCAATTGATTCAAATCTTTCTATGCAGATGCCCTACTTTTCAGCCTCATTCACCTCCTCCTCTCCCTTTCTCCTCTCAATCGCAATAATCTCCTCCACGGTCTTAGTGCTCACCCCATCGCCAAAGTACCTTTCCGACAGCTCCACACAGCGGAGGTTGGCGGACAATTTGTTCATCGTCTCCATCCACTCATCTGTAGGGTCACTGTCGTAGACGATGCCACCGCCGGCCTGCATGTATGCCACGCCATCCTTGACCAGCATGGTCCGGATGGCAATGCACGTGTCCATGGGTCCTTCGTCCACGAAAACCTTATCCTCAGGTTTACTGCCGTCGTCCACCCGCACAATGTCGTATCCAAACCATCCTGCAGCTCCGGCGTAGATACCCCGCTTCTCCTGCTCCAGGTCGTAGATGAGCTCCATAGCTCGGATCTTGGGTGCTCCAGAGACTGTTCCCGCGGGGAAAATAGAACGCAAGGCATCCCAGCGTGTGCACTCGGGGCGCAGAACTCCCGAAACCTCGGAAGTGATATGCTGAACGTGGGAGAAGCGGTCAATCCTCATGAGCCGGTCAACCTTGACTGTCGTGGGGTGGCAGACTCTGTTCACATCGTTGCGAGCGAGATCCACCAACATGACGTGCTCAGCTCTGTCCTTCTTGGAAGCCAAAAGCTCGGCAGCGAGTCTGTCATCCTCAGCAGCATTCTTTCCACGGTGAATTGTACCGGCAATTGCGTGGTTAACGATACGGGGCCTTGATCGAGCTTCGGCAGCTGAGTAGCCAAATCGTGAGTCGGAGGGTAATGGGGCATATCCATCAGTCTTCATCAGACACTCCGGCGAAGCACCAACGATGTGAAAGTCGGCGCATGAGAGGAAAAACACATAAGGGGAGGGGTTGAGTGTTCGGAGAGTTCTGTAAATGTTAAAGGGGTGAAGCTTGGTGCTTCGGCGGAACCGTTGTGAAGGCACGGCTTGAATGATGTCTCCCTTGACGATGTATTTCTTGAGCTCCTTCACGAATGTCTCGTAACCTTTGCGGCCAACGTTTGAAGAATATTGCTGCTCTGATTCCGACTGCGTACCAAGAGTTTGAGCAGGTAAGGGAGTCTCGGGCTGATAGATGATGTCGAGGGTCTTGCGGAGGGTCTCGCAGGCCTCGTCGTAGGCAGGTTGAAGATCATCAGAGGGGCTCTTGGGCAACTTCATGTGTGTGACAATTGTCAACGTCGAACGGAAGTGGTCCAAGGCGACAATGGTGTCGAATAGCATGAACAAAGCCTCGGGAATCTGGAGGTTGTCTTTGAGTGGTCGCTCGGTCTTGGGCTCGAAGTATTTGATACAATCGTATGAGACATATCCAACAGCACCACCAGACAGCTTTGGAAGCGACAACGAAGGGATATCGAGAACTCGATCATTGGAAAGCTCGGCCGAAAGGGTCTTGAGAGGGTCGCCATTGTGTTCGTAGCCGTCGCCAGTGGCCAGTACTTTTCGCGGGTCTAGAAGAGAGACTCAGAGGATGTCCAGCACAAGAGTCTCAAAGAAGCTTACTGGCGCCAATAAAACTATATCGTCCAACCGTCTCTGTGCTTCCAGTCGCGCTCTCGAGGAGAAATGAGTATTCAGCAGTTGCGCTGTAAGTGGTGAGTCAGAGGACGATTCGGCGGTGGAAGCATTGCAGTCTTTACCCCGATGACAGCTTAAGATAGATCGCTGAAGGAGTCAATAGATCGGCAGGAGCAGAGGCGCAAACGGGGAGAAGCGTGGGTTGAGTTGTAGGAGTCCATTCTTGGTTGAAGGCAGCTCGAGCTTCATCGGCAGTTGGCCGTATATCGAGCTGGTGTAGAAGATTAGTATGGTCCATTGTGGAAGTCTCGGTGAAGTCAATTGATGGTGAGTGCGATGGAGAGATGTTCTTACATGTGCTGCACACATCCTTATAGTAATTGTCCCCGAGTATCACGATAGTTTGGTGGCTTGAGGATAAAGAAGGAGAACAATGGAAGTGCTAGTTGGTGGAAAGGTGTTTGCTTCGGAGTCACTTTTTATCGATTGCCAAATGAAGACGTCTCAGATGTTAGTGGGGGCGGGGCACCGATAGCGGCAGGTCGGCAGTTCCTGAGCGGTCGGTGTAGGGTAGCCATGACGATCATGCAGTGATGCCTTACGCACGAGGCACCAATCTCAGCCAAGCTTATTTCCGCATTCAGATTAGCGTTCAATTGCTCCAGCCGAAGCTGCCCACCACCAAAGACTGGATCTCGCGTTTACGCGAATCCACACGCGCTCAGGAACCATCATTTGAACCATCTTTAAGTCACTGATTTCGGCACCAATCCCGCTCGTTTCAAACAATTGACCTCATCAATCCTTTTTAACTCGACGCCTAATTCATTCGAAATCATGCCTCCCGATCAGCACGAGGACTCGGTCGAGCCCACCGGCGATGTTGAGATGTCTGAGACCCAGAACACGCAGGAGACTGCGCCAGAGGCTACCCAAGAGGGTGAGGAGAATGAGAATGCCGACACCGAGCTTCCATTCGCCGACTCTGAAATCGCAGAGCCACGAGTTACCTTTGCCGATTACCTCATGAGCCCAATCGTCACTCTGCTCATCGGACCTGGCGACCAATCTATCCTCTCAGCGCATCAGGGACTTTTGACACAAAGCCCCTACTTCAAGGACATTTGCGATAGTTTCGTCGAGGACGGTAGCGTTAGTGCTTCAGAATCTTTGCGCCGGCGACATCTGGCCGTGAACCCCTTCTAACTTCCCCACAGCCTCGTCAGATTGAGCTCCCCGACTACGACATCGAGACCGTCGGCAGCTTCCTCGAATACCTCTACACAGGCGAATACTTCCCCAAGAAGCTCCCCGGCCAGCGCGTCCTCGAGTCCGACCCCTCAGTCCCCTCGGTCGACAACAGCGGCGACCAGCTCCTCAAGCACGCCCGCATCTACACCCTCGCCGAGAAGTTTGGCGTCGCCGGTCTCAAGGGCCTCTCGAGCTCCAAGATCCACTGCGTCAACTCCACCGCCAAGGGCGAGATCGCATACGCTCGCTACGTCTACGCCTACACCAGCAACGACGACACTACCATCCGCGCCCCCGTCGCAAGCTTCTGGGCCACGCGCTCGCACACCCTGCGCGCCGAGGCGGAAGAGGAGTTCAAGGCTCTGTGCTTGGAGCACCCCCAGTTCGGATACGATGTTCTCAGTATGTTGGCCGAGTTGGAGAGAGGATGTTTGTGTGCTAACTTTGTTCAGCCCGCGTCTTGGACGACAAGCTCAAGAGGGAGCGCAACGACAAGATGCACCCTGCCACAAGCAGCGGACGAAAGCGTGCCCGTCACAGCAGCGGATCGCGTGCCGATTAAAGAATCACGCGTTGGAAGAATTGGGCCGGCGATATATGGATCATTGGTACCTACCGAACATTGTTTCTTTTGTTTTCTGTGTTATTTAGGGGCGCGCATTTGTACTGTAACCCTACGTGGGATCTACACGAGTGCCGTCTGCGCTCACTTGCGAGATTTGGTAATGGAGGCAGAAATAGACTCTTTTTGAGCTATGGAATTCTTGTGTCGCAACTAAGCTCAACCGCGTACTGTCTCCATCGTCTGCTTCTGACTTAGTAAGAATAAGGGTCAACCGCGAGTTCCGCCAACAAGCCCTCCTGGTATGAAAGCCCGTTGTCGACCTCCCGCTTCACTCGGTTGTACTGAAGACAGAGCGGGACTCTCCCCTTCATCGAGTTATCCCAGGCCTAACAGCATTAGAGACAGTGAACTCACGGGTCGTGCAACTGACTTACCATATGCTCCGGTCCATGAAGATGGTCCTCAATATCCTCACCAAAAGCTCTCCCATAGCAAGGTAAGTCAAGGACACGGCACACGTCTATCTCCTCTTCATATTCGAAGTCGACGAAAGAGTTTGGGAGGTGCTTGTACAGTGTCTCGAGGGTATGCTTGTCCTCCTCTTTCGCCATCTGCTCACTCTTGGGCTCCTCGTGTTTATTCCACCGTTTAATTCTGGCGCTGATGAACTCGGAGAGTTTCTTCATTTCTGCGATGTTCTTTTCCGTGATGTTGGCTGGTGTTTCGTCTCTGATCTTGTCCGCTTTCTTGACCTTGAGTGCTTTGATCAGGGAGGCTCTCTCCCTTGAGAGATCGACTTTTTCTTTCTTGAGTGCGTCCCTTTCATTTAGAAGATGATCAAGGGTCTCTTTCTTACTAGGTCTCTTGCTGGCTTTGTAGAGGTCGACCTTGCTGGCCCCTTTTCTCGATAGCAGGGCCATCTCCCTCTCGAAATTATACTTGGGATTCTTAGGTTCGGCATCTTGACCAGCTTTGTCATTCTCAAGTTCAAGGTCACGGATCTCTTTCTCGATTTCTTCGTTTGCTGTACTTTTAAGTTGGGTTAGAGAAATGATGAGGGAGGAGATACTTACGGATAGCCACGAGACACTCGCGAGTACAATCTTTGCATTTGCTTGGGTCGTCATCGGGCTTCTCTATCGCCGCCTTGCTTTTGGGATATCGCAGCATAGGAAGGGTTGGATTGTGGCGAAAGTAAATCTTTCCGTTTTCATCGCGCCAGACGACTTGCGGTTCAGGTTTGGGTTCATCATCCGGCGGCTCTGGTGGGCGAGTGATGATTTGGATTGTCGGTTCATGCATGGTTACGCGGGTGGAGGATGAACGAGTTGAGAGAATGAAGTTGCTGATGAGAGGGGAAAAGTAAGATGATGATGTCTGCAAGACGAGCTGGGCACGTGCGGGAGGAAAATATCAAAGTGAACAAAGGATTAATAAAGTCGTTTGATGATGATGAATCACGGGCTGCCACTGGCAAGTGTAACTTGAGCTACCTTAGCAGTGTGCCTGGCACTTTCGACATCAGAAGCGAGTAGCCACGAATGCATATAAGAAATATAATCCAACTTGAAAGGCGGAATTCCGTGTTAGAGGTATGAAAGAAAAAGCAGACGAGGTAAGTGGGTGGGTGATGTAAGCGATTGCTTGCTAAAAGTTGTTTGCGATTGTTGGCACTTCACTCAAACACCATGCACCTCTCCATACGCCAAATCAGGATATCATAGTCAGTGACTACTTCAGAGTAGAAGAAAACCACAGAATTATATTAAACTCTTCTAAATCCGTTTCAGTTGGTGCAGAATCAACTCATCCCGTGTTGTCCTTGCCTCCAAATCAAGTAAGCACAGTGATGATAGAGACATTCATCTCAAGCACTGTCGTAGCCCCTAAATAAGTTGGATATCTCTATAGTCACCGATTTTACTCGACGTATTGGTTTACGAAAATCATCACGATTCATACGCGATACAAGTGTCATCAAGTTGTGGTCTAAAATCCAGTTTTATTTCCCAAGGTCTGCCTTAGTTCAGGATGAGCCTGTGTCATTCATCATCCAAATCCCAATAACAAAAATGCAAATACAAAACGTCAGTCATTAAACCAAAGAGGCCATAACAGCTCGATTCAAAGTCCACTCTTTAAGCTCCAAAACATCATAACTCATCTCATACTCGTCAAACTACCTATCGGGTAGAAGATCCCAAAGAGAAGACACGACGGAAGATGCTCTGTGTCTTGGGCGTCTGGGGAAGTGGCTTCATGGTCTTCATCAAGTAGAGACACAGAGCTACATTAGACAAATCATGCGAAATCCAAAAGGTCTTGAACTTCAGCACCCAGACCTTTCTATAGGCTTCCCAGATAGTCTTCAACTCCTCTGGAGTTCGGAGTCTTCGGACACGCTCACAAAGAGGTCGCTTGGGGTCTGCAGAACCATCCAGGTACATAAACCCACCGGTGCGTTGGTCCACAAAGCCAAGGGTGATGTACTGATGGGTAGACTCGACCTCGTCCTCCCACTTGTAGATACCGGTATACTGGGTCATCTCGGAAAAAGTATGCTGGATCTCACAGCCGGCACATCGAGCGTGGATAAAGCCACCCTCACTCAGAACAAGAGGGACGTTAGAATAGTTGGCGACCAATTGCGGGATTCGTTGACCGTGGCATACATGACCACACTCAGGATGGTACATGATCTCAGTGCTGCAGACAGGACAGGAGTAGAACTCTCTACCTCGAAACCGTTCGGATTGACTGTCAAGCCAGTCCATGAGGCAGCAGGCGCCGACCATATGGCCACAGGGGAGAATCTGGGCATCATGGGAGATTTTGCGGCCTGCTTTTTGGATCCAATGGATAGAACCACTTCCGGATCCTTGCGTTGACATGTGCTCTGTACAGATGGTGCAGGTCAGATCGATGGGGCGGAGTTGCTGGGGATCGTTCTCGACTGCCTTTTTGAAAGCTGGCCAGTAGATGTCAGTGATGGGTATGGTATCACTGCGGATTGCGTTGATGATGGATCCAGGATTCATAGCTGGATTCATGGTGGGCATGATGAAGAATGTGTGAGTCTAGAAGTGATGAGATGATTTAGGATTGAGAATGATGGGAAGGGATGTGATAAGGAGGAAAGGATTGCAATTTCTTTCGTTTAAATTCTGTAATCTTTTTCATTCACTTCGTAGCCTAGAGTGCTGTTCATCAGATATGACCGCTTCTGCCACTGTCGCAACTCGATCACAGCTCGAAGAGAAATGAACAGTCTGCGTAAAGATGAAAACTGCCAGTGCCAATATAGATGAAAGTCTAGGCAGCGGCATATGGAGATAATAAGATGAACTTGTGCATGATGTGAAGCTCGGGTACCGTTCGTATGCAGCGATGCCCTTGCCTGACTACCGGTACTCCCCGAGTTTTGCTATACTACATGTTTAGCTACCAGGAGTTGCCATCCATAGTGTTCTTTGTCTGACACTGACACAGTAAAGAACAACAAATTATCAAGATTGTTCGGCATACTCAAAGAGAAGTGAACAATAAAAGTCTTTGTCAACGACTGTGTTCAAGCAGTATCTGATAGACACTGCAGAACACCAACGGACGCTGAATCAGTGGACTAAACAGTCAAATAAATACAATTTCCCTTAATAGCCTACCTCTCCCTCTAAATTTACCTAATTCCCCTAAACTTATCATCTTGTGCTCAACTAACAAGAACAACCATTTGCCATGTCGTCCATAACCGTCGTCAACAAGATGTCCGTCAACAGTATCATCCACCCCGAACCCGAAGAGGACAGACCAGCGTGGACCACACCATTCTGGCCTCGTCTTAGAGACTCCCTCATCGAAGATCCAGAGCTCTTCAACCACCTCCATCTGGAGTGCGGGATCTGTCTCACTGAGATGTCTATCTTTCGCCACGACCACACTTTCAGTCCTGATGAAGGCCTGACCCCTAAGGAGAAAATGAGGTCCCACCGAGCTCGCATCCTACCTTGCGGTCACATGTTTGGACACAAGTGTCTTTACACCATGATCGATGAAGCCGTGAAGGAAACGGAAGAAGAAAGAGCCCCGGTATTGTCTTGTCCATCCTGTCGTGAGGTTTTCTCACCTCACAGAGACTGTCCTCATCCCCACACAGGTAAGTTCATGCCAACCACAATGGAGGGCGTTTACAAGGTACCTCCCACATTCTCAGAGGGTGGTGTTCTATCGCATAGCTGCGGTAACTGTATAGCCATCGATATAATCTCTGCCGTCGCAGCTCTAGTCCCCATGTTCACACCCTCACTGGAGATGACAGAAAGAGAGACGCTCCTCACGTACGGGACTGCGGATAATAGCAATGTGTGGGCCATAAACCATGAGGATAACACAGTTGTCTACGATGAAGTTGTGCGGGAGATTCCTCTGGGGAATGCGTTGCAGGGGATCTGCGATCAGATGTCGGAGCGTCTGACGCAGAATGCGAAAAGGAGATGGTACTCTCAGGACTTTACAGAGCTCAAGTTCAAGGTCATGCTCCAGAGGGATATTCGTCCCGGAACGGTTGAATACTTGGAAGCTGTCGAGGTTTTGCAAGACGGACAAGCGAACGAGAACTTGGTATTGGAGGCTGTCAGGGTTTTGCAAGACGGACAAGCGAGGGGCGACTTGGTATAGAGGCTGGAATAGGGAATAGGGAGTCTTTTTTTCCCCTTCTCTTTTTTAGGTACCCGAATAGGAAGTGTTTTTGTCTAATCTGTGTGTTCAAAATCGACGACTAAGCCGGGAAGTAGCTCAATGGACTTGGGGCTCTCCTTTGTGCCCAGAAGCGTCAACTTGATCTCCGCTTTGCCATTTCCACCTTCGAGTTTCGACAGGACGACCAGGTTGCTTCCTGAATTAGGTCCAGCGGGAAGATCGTAAGGCCATGAGTATCCATCTGATCCAGAGGTAGCATTCTGGTTGTGAATCGCATCGTAAACGGGCTTGTATGCCGCAATGCCCTTCTCAGGAAGTAGAACAGTGACTTTCGAAACACCCTTAGCATGTGAAGGATGTTTCGTATACTCATGCAGCCCATCACAACTCTCAGCCTTGAACGGAGATCGCAAATGCCTCTCCGTCTCATCAACACACCAAAACGGCACCGTCCCAGGAAAAATCCTCCCGCCCTCCGCATTCAGTGCCACCGAAACAAGACACTTCATCAAAACCCCATCAGGCCTATGTCTCTGCAGCGAAGTAAGATCACCATACGTAACACCATTCCCAGCATCAGCCACGCGTTTCTGCAACTGTGCGTAATCAGCTTCACTGGGTAGAGTGTGAGCCCAATCTGCGATCTTGCCCTCTTCGAGGTTTCCCCAGCGGTGAGCGCGGCGTTTCTCGGGGTCTACGCCTTCGACGAAGGCGATGAACTCGAGATACGTGCCGTCGGCGAGATGGATTAGTTTGTTGACTGTGAGGCCATCTGCGTGGGCGCCTCCGTCGATTACGAGGAGGGAATCTTTGAGGGATTGGGTTACGGTTTGGAGGGTTTGGTAGGAGACCAGAATGGCGAAGTGGTCGAGAATTGGGAGTGCCATTTTGAGTTGTTGATGGGTTGTTTGTGATTGTGTTGGATGAGAGTGTTGATTTAAGGTTGTTTGTTACTGATCAGGACTGCGGGGGTTCGGGGTTGGTTCGGAGGAAGTGCATGACAAGCGTTGTCTTGGAAGTCATGATTGACCTCATTGTATTTCTCAATACATTGATATTAAAACTCAGAATAAATAAGTTGTTTGGTAAAATCTAGCTGTCTTACGGTTCGTACAATAAATTCCATGTATCAATATTTTGAGCTTTTGTGCCAAAGCCTCATCGGGCCCTCGGCAGACATCCCGAGCAAGCATTCAGCACCATCACACAGCAATTCAGGCCGATTGAACTCAGTCCAAGGATGCTCGGACATTATTTGGTAAGATTCTAGCATACTATAAAGGTACTGCTGTCGTATCAGTATGAGTGACCACTAACATGACTACTGCGATGCCAAATGGCACCTCCTCAGCCAGCGACATCCACCCCAGGTCTGATATATGCGCCGACCTTCCGAGACATCACTTCGGATGATAAATCAAATGCTTTTTAAAGTAAATATCCAGGACCTATGCATCCGCTGTCAGCTTACACGGCGCTTAAGTTCCGTCAGCCAATCATCCCGTGTAGTGGGAGAGAACTGTAGCCTGGCACAATGGGCATCGGGGCACCAAACATCTCAGCATCATATCGAATCATCTTACACGTTTCAAGGGTGGTCAAAGTTAATTCAATAAGCACTAAATCCTACGCTGCAGTCAGCGGTCCGGACTCACTAGTATCCAGAAGCGAATATGTGAGATTGTGCCGGGCGAATAGAGTAAAAAGGTCGCGAGGTTGGTATATATATTGGCATTACCTCCATGTAATAGTTTTGATAAATAAAAGTCCCAGTACACCAATTCCCAGCCAGTAAAATGACAACACTCTACCAACAAAGCGTTCCCGTGCTGGTCAAGTACCTCAAGAACTTGTCCTTCATACTACAGAAGGGCGCCAAGTTCTGCCATGATAAGGAGATGAAACATGAAGACCTTCTGACCTACCGTCTGATTTCCGATATGAGAGGGTAAGTAACTCGATTCTCATGCAAATCCCGACTAACACTTGTCAGACTTCCCTACCAAGTCCAATCCTGTTCCAACACGGCCAAATTCCTCGCCTCCCGTCTCGGCGCACAAAACATTCCCACATTCGAAGATGACGAGCAAACATTCGAACAGCTCCAAGCCCGCATCACCCGCACAATTGAAGTCCTTGAGGGTGTAGACCCTGAGGTTATCAACGGCAAAGAGAATGAGGAGATTATAATGGAGAGCAAGATGGGCAATTTCCGCTTCACAGGCCAGCGATACGTGAGCGAATATGTAATCCCCAATTTCCACTTTCACCTCACGAGTGCATATTGTATTATGCGCACACAGGGCGTTCCATTGGGCGCGTTTGATTACCTGAAGGATGTTTTTGAGAAGGTTTAAGAGTTGGTATGCGAGAAGAGAGGATATTCATCAAAGGAGGGGCGGGAATTGCCCGATGAGGAAATTTCTCTTAAGAACTCAGCTAGACAAACCATTCAAGAACAAGACCCATAAACAATCTCAAACAAAAACAGTCCCAGTTTCAATTTCTTCAAAATGTCTGAACCACCTTCAACTCGGGTTCAAACCCCAGATATCGACTCCTCAGAAGTCCCAAGAACCGCCCATGTCCAATCTCTCATGGACCGTCTACGCGCAAAAAGCCCCATCTACAACTTCATCATGTCCTCGGCGCAACTCATCAGCACAACGCAGGGCAGCGTAACAACACGCCTCGTTCTAAATGAGAATCATCTTAACAGCAGTGGGAATCTCCACGGCGCTGTATCAGCGACCATCATTGACTTCACGACTGGTTTGGCTATTGCGAGCTGGGATCTGAGGGATACTACTGGTGCGAGTGTCGATATGCATATTAGTTACTTGAGCGCGGCGCGGTTGGGAGATACAGTTGAGATTGTTTCAACGGCGGATAAAGTTGGGGGCAGTGTGGCGTTTACGTCGATTAGGATATCAAAGGTTGAGAAGGATGGAGGGTTGAAGTTGGTTACGCTTGGACAGCATACTAAGTATGTGAAGGGATCACAGCCAAAGACTCAATGAGACACATCGATTATAGAGAGTTAGAGCAATTCAATATATCCAAAAAGACTCATTCGCTCTGCTGAGAGAAATCATGACTCCTCACTCGACGACTGATGGCAAGCATATGAGAGGAAGGCGGTATACACAGAGATTCATCACATTGGGCTTCTCTCTTGAACAAATGATCTCTAATATGCACAATACTGTCAAGATTCTACAATTACATGCTCAAAACTTCAGCGGCTCTGCCCCGACCTTGTTCGCCTCAGCATTCAATGCCTCAATTTCGGCTTGCACAAGCGGAATGCCAGTCTTTTCCCTCTCCTTCTGAGCCAACTGCTCGATCTCACCAGGGAAGTAAATCCTCTCAACCCCAGCAGCTTTTTCTGATCCAACAACACGCTCGTAAAGGTACTGAATTCTCTCCCTAAATTCATCCAAGCTCATGAACAGGTCAGGTTTGATAGCTACCAAGAAGTGGCCAACATCTGCAGGCTTGGAAGGATCGTAGGGTCCAGTGACATGGCCAGCAAAGGCTGAACCCGATAGAACTCCTGAGAAGACATCCATCATGATTGACAGTGCAGAACCCTTTGGACCACCCATTGGTAGCATGACACCACCGAGAGCAGCTTCGGGATCATCTGTTGGACGACCCTCAGCATCAAGGGCCCAGTCCAGCGGGATCTTTTCACCCCGTCTCTTGGCCTTGTAAATCTTGCCCCTCGCAGCCACAGAAGGCGCCATATCAAGGATGAAGTTCTCCATGGGTCCTTTACCAGGCGCACCACAAGCAATAGGCGAAACACCCATCAGCTTACTCTTTCCACCAAACGCAGGCAGCGCAGGACTCGAGTTTGTAAACACCAAACTCATCATATCCGCATCAAGAGCCTGCTGCACGATCCAAGCACTCATACCAAAATGGTTAGAGTGCTTGATACTCGCCATACCAATACCAAACACCTTTGCAGACTCGATCGCAGCAGCCATGCCCTTGTGAGCAGCCACAAAGCCGAAGCCGTTTTGGCCGTCGACTTGAGCTACGGCGGGTGTGACTTGGGTGAGGATTGGCTGGGCGCTGGCGTTGAGGACGCCTTGACGGAGACGCTCCATGTAAGAGGGGATGCGGTTCATGCCGTGGGTGTCGACGCCGCGGAGATCGGCGGCGACTAGACAGCGGGCGATGATGGAGGCATTCTCGGAGGGGATGCCGTTGCCTTTGAGGACGTCTTCGACGAAGCGTCGTGCTTCTGAGGCAGCGATTGGGAACTGTTGGGAGTCTTGGTTTTCAGCCATGATGGAGTGAATAGGTTAATATGAGCTTAATCTAGTGTATAAAATATCACTGAGATGTTTTTGATAACTTGTTAATTCTGATGTTGAGCGATTCTCCCCATCTTTTAATACTCAGATGTCGCCGGAATACAAGCGGGGAAGACCCGTCCTCTTAAAGACGTTAAAGCGGCATCTCCCCGCTCAGCGGATTTTTGCCATCCTCGCTTCTACATCCCTCACACTCAGATCATCAATACATGCCGAGAAACTCGATCCGTTACCGGCAGAATTACGAAAATGCCCGGGACAAGAAATTCCAATGGGAAGCGACCCGATCAGGCAAGGAGGCCTGATCGAAGTGCTCCCAGGACACGCATGGCTTGTTCTCGGTGCCAGCGCCTGAAAAGAAAGGTACGGCTGGGACCAACTTTGGATAACTTGTTTTTCTAAGACAACATTTAGTGTAATCTAGAGTTGCCGACCTGTAGCAATTGTCGTATTGCTGGCGCTGAATGCATCGATGGAAAGTCAACCCGTGCTGATGCGGTACCTCGACAGTATGTGACTGCAGATCATTTGGAACCTTCCATGGTGGTTACTAATTGACGATATAGATACATCGCATCTTTGACGAATCGGATTAACTGGTTAGAGTCCATTGTCCGATCAAATTGTCCTGACGTCGACTTATCCCAAGGCCCGCCCGTCCATATAGGAGAAGCCTGGAATGACACTGGCTCTGAAGCTGCAGACAATTCTACTCTTCCAGTCTCAGCGCCCGAGCCGGTTCAACAGAGTTCTGAGACTATAGGAAGTGAGCCACCGGTAACCCAGCCAGCAACCCAGCCCATGGCATCTACTTCGGAACCCACAGGAGCCAGTGCCATGACCCACGAGATTGGGCTGGTCTCCCTTGCCACGAACCAAGATCCCCGATACATCGGACCATCCAGTGGTTATTTCCTAGCACGAGTCTTACTAGACTCTGCCTCGAAATCAGACGATAGCGTTGGTCGCGCTAATCGCAATGCTCCGTTCCCTATAAGGCTGGTTGAAGCCCTCCAGGGGCCACTTCCACTCCCGCCAAGAGACACGGCAATGCAATTATGTGAAGCGTACTTCAGCGCTATCAATCTACAGTATCCAATTTTACATCAACATCGGTTCTATGACTACCTAGATATGGCTTATCATGAAGAGAGCCAGGACCCTGCCGCCCATTTCCAAGTCTTCATGGTTCTGGCGATCGGATCTGCTGTCCTTTCTGCTCGAACTAGGGCTCGCATACCAGCAGAATCGTACTGTCTCTCCGCACTACAATACCTCGACGAACTAAACGTCGAGAACTCGTTGAAAGGAATTCAGTGTCTTGTCTTGCTCCTCATCTTTACTATACATAGCCCATGCGTTCGCCTCAATGTCTGGTATCTCAACTATCACTGCATCGCTGCCCTGGTCGACCAAGGTCTCCAGAGGAACATCAGCACGGGACCAGATCACAGCCTGTTCAATCAGGAGATGCGAGCCAGGATCTTCTGGGTCATTTACTCTTTCGATCGCATTATCGCGACCATGATGGGTCGACCAATTGGACTACGTGATGAGGGTTGTGAGCTCCGTGTAAGTTCACCCACATTGCTGAATCATGGCGGAAACTAATGAGAAAGATGCCATTGGGTCTGTCCGACGGTCAGCTTGTTAGCCAGAGGCAACAACAAACCACCGAACTGTCCAGTGACATGGCGTTTGCGGTTCACTTATTCGAAGCGGCCAAACTCAACTCGGAGATTAAATACATCGCGCAAAGCATCATAAGAGACACTCCTAGATATGCTTATCCTAGAGTGACTAACATCAACGACTGGCAAAACGCCATGCTGCAGCGGCTGGACGAGTGGTCAGACAAGATACCAGGTCTTGGTGACCCTGACGTGTTGTATCTGCGAACGACTTGTCAGCTTCGATATCACGGTCTACGAATGCTCCTATTGAGACCCAGTCCTGCCATTCCCAAACCACCCAAAGAAGCCTTGATAAAGTGCCACAAAAGTGCTCGTGAAAGCCTACAGCTATTTGACCAATTGTACAAGAAAAACCTGCTTGTTCATAGCTGGGCTACTTTCCACGGGCTTGTCCTCAGTTCCATAACTCTGTTATACTGCATCCAGTCAGTGTCAGAAATCGCCCGCTCTACCGGCGTGGACGCTTTCATGTCTGACCTGAGCATATCCCTCAGTATTCTGGGTGCTACAGGTGAGCACTGGTCTGGCGCCAAACACAGTCGCGATATTCTGGATAGCCTGGGTAAATCAACTGTTCGATATATACGAGAGAAGAATAGGCGATCGGAGGGTTTGCGTGACCGCTCTGCACCCCAAGTTAATGAACAGGTGATTGATCCCACGCTCTCCACAGATGCATGGGAGAGTTTGGGGCAGGAGTTCAACAGCATCCAGGGATCGTCATCGCACATGAATATGGACGACGATATGGGGTTCATGCAGAGCCAGTTCTACGAGGGATTACTTAGCGAGGCATTCGCAGAATATTTTGAGCCAACTGAGTCGACAAATCTCGATAATATTGTTCGCGACCTGTTCCAAGGCCTTATTCCACCAGACTCAATCTAAACCGATACATTAGTCTTGAGATCTTTGCGGCCCTTCAGCAGTCAAGAAGTCAAAATCAGCGCCTAGCTCAGCCTGGTTCACGCTCCGCATGTATAAACCTCGATAGCCTCTCATTGCTTCCCTCTTCACCCATGGTGTGGAAGCACCCTCGGCTTGCTGGAAAATCTTGAGTCTCTCTTGAATTCTCTGGGATATTTCTTCATTGGATAGATCAACAGAGAGCTGCCTCTTTTCGACATCGAGTGTGATGAGATCTCCGTTCCTGACGATACCGAGCGGGGATTTGGGATCCGCTGATTCTGGGGAGATGTGCAGCCCAATTGTCCCCCCTGCTGTTCCACTCATGCGGCCGTCCGATAGACGCAGCATATCCAACACTCCCTGAGAGGCAATCTTTCTTGGGATAGGGATCATGCCTGCCTCTGGCATGCCAGGGTTTCCAATTGGGCCAATGTTCTGGAGGACCAGGACACTGTCGGGTGTCACGTCCAGATCAGGATCATCGATCCTCTCCGCCATATCTACAGAGTTTACAAAAACGACGGCTTTGCCGGTATGCTGTAGTAGCTTTCGATACTTCGAAGCACTAGCTTTCATGATGGCGCCTCCTGGGGCCAGATTGCCTTTTAACACTACCAAAGAAGATGCTGGGTATAATGGCTTGTCAAATGGTTGAATGACACTAAGTTCTCGAGGAACAGGGATGAGAGAATTGTGAGCAATTTCTTCTCCTAGTGTTCGGCCAGTGACTGTCGATGCATCGAGATGAAGCAGGGGCTTGAGTTCATGGAACAAAGCGAGCATACCGCCTGAACCTATCAGTGTTGACTTCAAAACAGAGTGAAAGACATACCTGAGTTATGGAAGTCTGTCATGTAGTTATCACCACTTGGTTTCAGATCAACCAGCAACGGTGTCTTGCGACCAATCTCGTCGATGGTTTCCAATGTTATCGTGCCTGCAACCTTGGGGTGGCGTCCGATGATGGCCATCAGGTGGACCACGGCGTTCGTTGAGCCGCCGATTGCCTGCAGTACAGTGATGGCGTTTAAGAACGACTCCCGTGAGAGTAAAGCTTGTGGCCGCAGGCGCTCAACGTCTTTGCAAGCTGCAACGGCTAGTCCACCGGTGGCTTCTGCAATTCGCAACCTTGTCGCCGATACAGCGGGGGCAGTGGCGCCAGCAAAGGGCATCATGCCGAGTCCCACGAGAATGGAGGCCATGGTAGATGCCGTGCCCATGACACCACAAGTTCCTCCCTGGTCTTGTTAGACTTGACATCATGAGCTGTATGATTAGAACTCACAGTTGGTGCTAGTTCGTCGTTGATAGCTGAGATATCTTCAATATCAAGAGTGCCGGCTCTGTACTTGGCCCAGTTGTTACGGCAGTCTGTACAAGCTCCAATGCGCACTCCGCGATGACTTCCGGGCATCATTGGGCCAGTGACCAAATGGAGTATAGGCTTGTTTGCCGAGATACCTCCCATCAGTTGAGCAGGCGTAGTCTTGTCACATCCTATCCCAATCAGCATCACATTCTTTCAGTATACTCTAAAGGTCAACATACCACCAATCAACACAACAGCATCACAAGGCTGCGCCGCGATCATCTCTTCCGTATCCATACTCATCAAATTCCTCAAATACATACTCGTCGGCGACGAGAAGCTCTCATGAATGCTAATAGTAGGAAAGTCAATCGCCAACCCGCCATTGAGCTGAACGCCCCTCTTGACAGCATCAATGAGCTGAGGAATATTGGCATGGCAGGGGTTGAAGCTAGAGTATGTATTCACGATTCCAATGATGGGACGTGAGAGTGCATCTTCGCTGTAGCCGAGGGCTTTGATGAAGACTTTGCGGAGGAAGAGGGAGAAGTGAGGATCGCCGTATGAGGCGAGGCCTTGGCGGAGGCCGACTTTTGATGTGATGGGTTGGTCGAGGTCGTAGTCTGGGTTGACCACTGCTTTCTTTGGGTCTGACATTTTTGATTAATGAAGTTGAGAAGAGATGAATACAGGGGATTGAATATCGGCCTATCAGTGTTTATGTATTACTCTCCCCCCGTGGCGATGATCACATATCGGCGTTGGAGGTGCAGACGGGATGACCCCGCGTCGGCCGTCACGCAATATGGCCGATGGAGCACTTACACGACATACGGAAGAATCCCGCTACACACTAAGCAAAAAATAAATTGATATAATAAAAAGCCGTCGGTATGATAGATTAAATGGCCATTCTTAGTATCCTTCTTGTTTCTTTGATCATCTACTCAATATGCTCAACCTCTCAAATAAAGTTGCTCTTATAATCGGTCTCGGCCAAACAGGCACCGAGGGCTGGGGAATCGGTGCAGCATGCGCCGTAACCTTGGCACGACAGGGAGCCATCATCTTTGGCGGAAACCGAACCCTCGCTTCAACTACAAAGACAAAAGAGACTATTGAAGCAGAGGGGGGAATATGTGATGTCGTCGCTACAGATGCTACAGACTCAGCTTCTGTGAAAGCGCTCGTTGATGCGTGTATGAAGAAGCATGGACGGATCGATATCCTGTTAACAAGCGTTGGACAATCCCAACCTGGAGACCCTGCATCTATGAGTGAACAAGTCTGGGATTCTCAGATGGACATCAACCTCAAGAGCGTCTATCTCGCAAGCCACCACGTCCTCCCAGTAATGGAATCCCAAAAAAGCGGCTCCATAATCTGCATCTCCAGCATCGCCGGCCTTAGGTACATCGGGAAGCCCCAAGTAGCCTACAACACCGCCAAAGCCGCAATCCTACAATTTGTCAAAGCCACAGCGATAATCTACGCTTCCAAAGGCGTGCGCTTAAACGCCGTTGTGCCTGGTTTGATGAACACGCCGTACACGCGGAGTTTGGCGGAGAGGTTTGGGAAGGGGTATGAGGAGTTTTGTAAGGCGAGGGAGGAGCAGGTTCCGATGGGGAGGATGGGGGATGCGTGGGATGTAGCGAGTGCGGTTGTGTTTTTGGCGGCTGATGAGGCGAGATATGTCACTGGGCAGAAGATTGTGGTTGATGGCGGGATAACGAGCTCTACGGGGAGGGCTTAGGGTTTAGTG